>DWCF01006146.1:0-12920 GCA_018230265.1 Delias oraia
TGTAAGGAAGACTGGCACGATACACAAAAAAAAATTAAAAGTTAGTTTAATCATTAAAACCTAATTTATACTAAAAATAAGGCAACACAATCAATGCGTGGACTGTGGTATGGTTGTCCATGGGCGGCGGTGTTCTCTTATTGTATAGGAGACCCACCTGTCTCTCTGACTCTTACCCCTCTCTGACTTTACTGTGGCTGACTAGCCATTTAGCATTTCGGTTTTTAAAACTCTTTATTATAAATATTTGAAATCTCATCTGGACCGCCCAGCCTGTCAGGCTGACCTCTGCTTTTTGACGCCCTACACCGAGTTCCCAATCTCACGGAAGAGCCCTTGCGCTAGTCCCGGAGTTCATTAACTTCTCGAAAGCCTAACCTTGCTTTCCACCTACATTAACCTGTAAAGGTGCCTCAAGCTAACAGCGATATAGGATAAATACGAGGTAAGAACCACCGGCTAGTTAAAAACAATTAAGATTTCGTTAGAATTTGTAAATTAAAGTAAAAAAATTGTTGATATGAATATATATATGTAAAAATCAAATGGCAAGATATAATAGGCAAATGGATCATAATCTTTGATGTTATTAAAATTTACGATGCCTCTCACGTCTTTTACGATTATGCAAATTATTAAAAGGATTCGCGTGTACAAATTACTACGGATTCGTGGATTATTCATAATCAAAGGAAATTTTAATAAATACGAGTGAGATTTTATGTCTAAGTACAATTCAGATGTGAAATGGGGCAGGAAAATTGGTATTCAAAAGAAGAGCGTGCCTTACCATAAAAGGCCGAGAACGCACCTTGCAAGAGCTAAGGGTGCCCATGGGCGGATGACCACTTATCCTAGGCAAGCTAGCTTGTTTTCCTCCGTTTTCATAAAAAATAGAATTGAAAATTTTGCCTACACTATAATGATGAAAATTGCCAAAAGCTAATATATTATAATATGTGTGTATTTGTGATAAATAAAAAACCGGAAATCTCGTGTATAATGTGTCTTATGATCTTATAGTTTTAGTCTTATAAAGGGTTTATATCAAATAATGTTGCTTTAAGCAATTTTTTTATAGTATAGCGGACAACGGTGCAGTTGGGTCTCCTATATAGTAAGACAACACCGTGCCCATGGACAACCGCACCACAATCCACGCATTGGTTGTGTTACCGACTTTTGACGATACTTAAACGGCATTATATAGGGGCTCCGATATTCTCACTGATTCAGCGAAACACAGGAAAGACACCGTTTCAAGTACAACTACCATTTTACGCTGAGTATTCTGTGAGGCCGTGGAATCACGTCATGCGAGCTGGCTCAATTAGTGCGTTAGTATTTGCTTCAGCATAGCTTTCCCAAGGGCGCAACAATTTTAAGACACTCGCCCGGACACTGTCAAGCCCTTCCAGAGATCGAATAAATTATAAATTAAATAATAAATTTTCCGGTCACGGATTCGAACCCGATACCATGAAGGTAGACTTAAAAAACGATTTAGCTGCGAGACTCTCAAAAAAATATTTATTATAAAATATTTAAACTTTTTAATGAAAATAAATTCTTTATTAATAATAGATTTAACTTCTTTAAATTCAATTTACTTTGATAAATCCAAAATATTATAATTATGTATTTTATTCTGTTAGAAAGTCTATAATTTAACCAACGATAAAACCTAGATAGAGTTAATCACTCGAACCACAGTTCATTGCAATTATCCTCCAAGAGAAATTATATGAACACAATTTCAAAACCCATTTCACTCCATCTGTGAAATGAAGATAGCTTTGGTTGTAATCTGTTGAATGGGCGCCAACTTCGTATGTCTGAATCAACAGATCTCTGGATTAGAAGAGTGCGTACTCAATACAAGCTGTATATATATATATATATAGACATATACACACACATATATATCTGTATAGGCTATAGACATAATATATTATTTATTTAAGAATACAAAATTTCCATACACAATAATTAACGATACAAACAGGTAAAGCACATACTTATTATATTATACGAAATATGTTTGTATCTTACAGACTTCTATAGCGGACAACGGAATATGTAGGTCTTCTGTATGGTAACAGGACACCACCGCCCATGGACAATTGCGCCACAGTCCGCGTATTGGTTGTAACCGGCCTTTTTCGCAACTTAAGTGCTATTTTCAAGCGCCTTTGATATCTTCACTCACTTGGCAAAACTGTAAAAATACCGTTTCAAGTACTATCAAACAATCAATACTAACGTGAAACGGTAGTTTTTCACGTTAGTATTCTGTGAGCCCGTGGTATCACTTCGGACGTGTCGACCCAATTAGTGCGTTAGGTTATGCTTCAGAGTGGCTCTCCCACGGTGGGACGTCTAACAAATCAATATCATCTTATATATATATACAAACGTCAATTGAAATCAGATGTGATGCGTTTTCAATAGATTTCCCAAAGGGTTGCTCTCCGATAGAAATTTGATTACATTTTGTGTTTGATTTTTAAAAGTTTTATTGTTTATGCATGATTTGTGACTTTTACGATCGTTTTTATAGGAATTGAATACGACATTTCAACAAAGATTTTTTGTGAGGTTATTGAACTGAAGTAGACATGTTAAGCCGTGTTTTTTATATAAATCGGGAGCATACGAGAAGGAAGCTTACCTGGAATAAGTAGTCCACTGCCCATGGACACTTCTAGCCACAGCTCGGCTACGGGTGCATTGCCAAAGGGATTACAAAGGGATTTGTAAATTCTGTTTTTGAAGGTTCCTAGTCATATTGGTTTGAAAGTACCTTTTACTAAAAATAGAAATCAATTTGTCGTAATTTTATATCTGTGTTGAACAAGATAAAACATGTATTACATATTTTATCTGCACTTTTAGTTATAACAGCTCTTATCTCCATTATACATACATAGAAAAGGCTTAACTAATTTAACATTATAATAAATTAAACAGTTATGCATAAATTTTCAGAGCCTCGAAGCTTAATAGTTTAAATCTACCATGTAGTGAGAGGTATCTGCTTCGAATCCCGGTCCGGACAAATTATAATTTCAATTATATTTTATTCGGTCTATGGAAGGGCTTGACAGTGGCAGGGAGAGTGTGTTAATACAGTCGCACCCGTGAGAGAGCCATGCTGCAGCATATGCGGACACACTAATTCCGCCGGCTCGTCCAAAGTGATACCACGGACTCACAGAATACTCAGCGTATAACGATACTTGTGCTGTGTTTCGCAGAGTGAGTGAGGATATCGGAGGGCCTTAAAAGTGCCGAATAAGTGGCATAAAAAGCCAGCAACACAACTACTGCGCGGACTGTGGCGCGATTGTCCATGAACGGGAAGTGTTCTCTTACCATATAGGAGACCCAAATGCTCCTTTGTCCGCTATACTATAAAAATACGCCATTTAATAGTTATTACGTATTGGTTTATACACATTAATATTGAGTAATGTTGTACCTAATTCCATTCTCAATGCGGTTACCTAATAGTCTATTACTCAACGTAATATATTATTCACATACAACATTATGACATTAATATTGTATCTAGTACTTGTAATAATAAGCTTTCAAGAGACTCTTATGCTGTTTAGGCTTAGTAGACGTGGAAGAGCCATGCTGACGCACTTTATTGTTGTTATATTGAAACAGTATTTTTACTGTGTTTCGCTGAGTAAGTGAAGATATTGGAGGCCGTTGAAAATAAGTCTTAAACGGCGTAAAAAACAGGCAATACAACCAATGCTACCAGCTGATGTCAGAGTGGTGGTGCACGGGACAAAATATCATAAAATCGCTTAATTGAAGTACATACGACGCACATCGAGATGATAAGGAAAGTGTTACAGTTATATTTAAAATGAATAAAACAATAGATTATTAATTTATATATAATATTTTTGTATTTTCTTCTCAAAGACCTTCTAATGGGTGTGATTGACTTTAAGTGAAACTAGGTTCTGAGAATGTGAAATGATTATGGTTGAAACTAAATTTTGTGCATTTGTTTTTTTAATTATTTTTTATTAAAAATACATACAAATATTGACCTATCTACGATCAATCCAACTTTTCCAATCCAAATTTAAATAATATTTAATAATTTATAAGGAAGGTTTACTTCTAATAAATATCTAAAAGTCAATTCAATTACATCGGTACCTGACAGGATATTAGGATTACGAATTAAAAAAATATTTTGCCTTCATCATCATAAGCCTGTCAAGTCCACTGCTGGATATAAGCCTCCCCCAAAGACGCCCACCTATTATGGTCTTGAGCGATCTGGATCCACCGGTTGCCCGCGACCTTCGTGAGTTCGTCTTTCCATCCCGTGGCGGGTTATATTGCCTTACTAGTACACCACCTAAACTAATTTATAGGTACCGACTCAACAGCGAAGACAAATGCGTCGGGCTGGCCGTTTCGATGTAAGAAATAACTCCTAAGATAAGACATGACCTCGGCTTAGCTATCTGAAACAGGTCATTTTATAGACACGACATATACATATGGCTGACGTTACCAAAACTATTACGGATAACGATTTTCTACATACGTTCAACATTAGTTCTACATTTTCTTTCCCAAGATGACCTGTGGGAGAGCCGTGCTGAAGCATATGCTGACGCACTCGTCCGCAGTGATACCACGGGCTCATAGAATACTCAGCGTAAAATTGTATTTGTGTTTGAAACAGAGCTTCTAGTGTGTTTCGCTGAGCGAATAAGTATATCGGAGGTCTTTAAAATGCCGCTTTAGCAACGTTAAAAGCCGGCAACACATCCAATGCGTGGACTGTAGTGCTGTTGTCAATTGGCGGTGGAATTCGTTCGTTGTTCGCTATACCATAAAAAAGATGTGCCCGTGTTGGGAGATTTATTAGGGCCTATAGAACCAAAGGCAGCTAAATAATTACGATTTAATAAATTGCGATTATAAAAATGTATTTATTAAAATTAGAGTTTTAATACTTTTTGCTTATTTTATTGACTATTATTACATTTTTAAAGAACTGAAAAAATAGTAGAATGTGATGGTTTTTTTAATGAAGAGAAAGACAAACAATCAGCAGATCATCTGCCCATGGACACCCCTAGCCCTCTCAGGGCCACAGGTGCACCGCCGACCTAAGGAATCGTTCTTTTTCCGATCCAAGCAAATTTTTATATGCCTACCTACATGTTTCTTGCATATTTTGCTAATTCAACGCAACGATTAATATGAAAATAATAAATTCTTATCAATCCACGTTCCTGTTTCCTGATAACTCTATCATTGTCTTATCATCGATATTTCAAAACTCGCTCTACCTATCTGTGATAATATTTAATACCGTTAAAAAGGTGCAAAGCGTTCGACGTGGACATTGCGAAGATGAATAGCCGATATTACTGGCAACGTACGAAAGAATGGATGCTGGACAACAAGATAATAGTATTTCTCTCGCTTTTCTCATTTTGCCTGTTTGTTTCAACATTAGCGTTGGCTGGCCAACGGAATCGGCTGAACAGTGAAGTAAATGATTTGAAGAACCAGCTTGCTAATACCACTCCTAAACCACCAGAAGGTGATGGAGACGGTGGCGGTAACGGCGGAGGTGGTGACGGAGGAAACGGAGATGGCGGTGGTAACGGGGGTGGCGATGGCGCCGGAGATGGTGAAGGAGGAAACGCAGGTGGTGACGGAGGAAACGGAGATGGTGCTGGTAACGGAGGTGGCGATGGCGCTGGTGATGGTGATGGTGAAAACGCAGGTGGTGACGGAGGAAACGGAGATGGTGGTGGTAACGGGGGTGGCGATGGCGCCGGAGATGGTGAAGGAGGAAACGCAGGTGGAGACGGCGGAAACGAAGATGATGCTGGTAACGGAGGTGGCGATGGCGCCGGAGTTGGTGAAGGAGGAAACGAAGATGGTGACAGTGGCAACAAAGTTGGAAACGAGAGTGGCAATGTTGAAGAAAGTGGTGCTAGACGTAGTGATAAGATCGAATCCGCTTATATCAACGATAAAGAACGAGAATCGGATGGAACCAAAGACGCAACAAATAATTTCAGTAGCAGTGAAAGTGATTCCAATGATAGCGTTATCTTACAAAAGTTAGGTTATTAAGATCTAAGCCATCTGAAACTTTTCTATTAGGGATCACTTTTTGCGTTTGTCTAACTAGAATATTTAATTCTCTTTAGTAAGTAACAAAGACTGTGTTTTATCTGAAGGCATTCACGATGTTTAGAATACAACTTTAATAAAAAATAAATTTTATTTTAAGAAACAAAACATAATTTATTCATTTAGCGTAGTCAAAATATATAAAAATTACAAATAAAATCATATAAATCTATAAATTCAAACATGGGCTAAAAGAAAATATATGAAAGGGAAAGACGAATTATGGTATTAAACAGTTTTACACATCAGTAACACATTTTCTATGAAATGTTGGATATGATATTCTCTTTTGTTATTGTGTAGCGGGTAACGAAGCATGAGATTGTAAGATATCACCACCGCCCATGGACAACCACGAACCAAGCCGCGCTTAGTAATATTTACCTGATTCTTCAAGGAATTTCGCGGTTGTTCAACTTTTTTGCAACTATAAATGCAAACCAGCGAGATAGTGACAGAATATGACGTAGGAACTAAAGCAAAATTTAAATAAAGCAAGGGGGTAGTTAGTCATACAAATAAATGAATTTTACATATATGATAGCAGTCAATAGAAAAAGGCAAAAATATTTGATAAAGATATCCAAATATAATACAAAACCTTGCTGCGATTATTATATCGGACATTCATGATAACAATTTATTTCAGATAAACAACAATAATTATCAATTATAAGTCTACAATACCACGTTTCATGTACATTTTGTGGTAACAATACTAACATTTATAATTTATTCTATCTTTGTCAGTATGTCAGCCATGCTGAAGCATATGCTGACACCGATTGGGCCGGCTCGTCTGTAGTAACGCACAGAATACAATTGTGAAACAGTATTTTTACTGTTTCGCTGATTGAGTGAAGATATCGGATATCCTTGAAATTATGCCGCGTAAGTGGCGTAAAAAGCCGGCAACACAATCAAAGCGCGAACTGAGGCTCGTTATCCGCTATACAATATAAAAGGATATTCTACAGGAATTTCTTTCAAATTATACTTATTCTAGATTTTGTTGTATTATGGAAAAATGCATTTAATTTTGTCGCGTGCACGATTTTCTATTTAAGCGGAAACATATCGGCTCTCTTTAGTTAACGGAGAGAACACCCCCTCGCGGGAAGTCATTGCATTAGAATATAAATTGAACTCTTTATACAAACAGTCATAATTTGCATTTAAGGCGCCATTCACATTGGCTCATTTTTAAATTGACAAAACATAGGGATTATCTTTAAAAATTATAATATAATACGATAATATAATAAATAAAATAATAATATATATTTCGATAAGATATTGGCTGCCGCAGCATCTTGTAATGCATTTAACACGGGGAATGTTTTGATTAGTTGTTTGACTTTGTAGACAATAATTTCGTGATCTACTGATCCAATCTTGAAAATTCTTTCATTAATAAAAATCTATGTTATTTGGTATGTTACACACACATATATATCATATATAAATAATTTATATATATATATATATCAACCTGAAAAATTAAAAGATGGTCAAACGATATTGTTTCTTACGCACGCTGACTTAACGATGAGAGATATATAATTCAGTTCTAGATAAAATTAATAGATAAGGCATATAAAAAAGTTCAAAACAGCATGTTTTATATGTATTTTAGTGTAATAGTTTTAATGGCAAAGCAAACTTTTACTAGGCCAGCTTGTATTTAGTACCGTTGGACGTGTGTTTAAACATCCAAAATAATACATTTTAATCTACACATACATAATATTACTTAACTTTATGCCAATAAAAGATATACCCGATGGAGAGCCATGCCAAAACATATCGCACTAATTTGGGCCGGCTCGTCTGAAGTGATACCACGGGCTAACAGAATACTCAGCGTGAAATAGTAATTGTACTTTAAATGTTTCATCTGTTGTGTTTCGCTGAGTGATTGAGGATATCGGAGGCCCTTAAAAATGCCGTTAAGTGGCGAACAATGCCGGCAACACAACCAATGCGCAGACTGTAGCGGCATCATTATCTTACCACATAGGAAACCCACTTTCTCCTTTATCTGCTATACTAAAAAAAAGACTTTTTTTATATTATAGATAGATAAAATTGTACTCGTTATAATTGACATACTGATTTGAACTCAGACAGAACGTGTATATTTTCTTTGAAGCGCATACGGTACAATTTTTCCTTGCATGCTCTAAGGAATGATAATATGTTATAAATATTCATAGTAATAAGAAGCTCGAGTATCGAACAAAACCAGGATATTCCGGGATACCCTAGAAGGCTTTCTGTGTGTATCATTACGTACGAATTATAGTGAAACTGGCGATCAGGGGAGCTTATCTTATAATGATTTTTCTGTATACATATTAGAGATTTCAATGCTTTATATTTCCTTTGGGAATTTTGTATTGAAAGGGTGTTTGTGATTGTTTTGAGGGTGCGAACGTACTTGCAACTGTCAGCTACACTGTAAACACACATAGAATTAGATTTTCTGTTTAAAATTATCCATGTTCCAGTAATATATTCTATATTATTTAACATAAGTGGATTTATCATACGTCGAACTACGCGATATTGCTCATATTGGGTCCAAATTACGTGACAATTTGATAATATGGTCTATTTAGACATGACATGACATTCGCTCGGCTACTGTCAAGTATAGAAATTATACATCTTGTACAGATCGGGGATTGAACTTAGTACCACTTACTTTACAGTAGCTTACTAGACCAATCAGCTACGAGGGTATTAAATTTAGATAAGATACAAACTTATGATGATCTTATAATCGCATTGCTTCATAGATTGGATCATTATTTAGCGAGAAACTAAGTGGAATCCACTCGGTTCTTATAAGGCTATATTTCTTGCGCAAATGAGATGATTTTGCCTAAAGTTGGACCAAACGCCAAAATTTCTTTCATTTATTAAGTAATTTCATCCTGTTTCTATTTAAAAATTAATTTTAAATTATTATTCTAAATGAGCTATCTCAAACCTCTCTAAGTTTTCGGGCTTTGTGTAAATTATCATTTAGATAAAATCCTTTCGTTTTAGTCTCTTAAGATTGTAAATTATATAAATACTTATTTCTTTCTAAATATAATTTTTTATGATAACGGAGGCAAATAAGCGAAGGCTCACACAGGATAAGCGATCTTCGGCCCATGGACACCCCCAGCCTCTGTTGGATCTTGGGTGCGTTGCCGGCCTTTTAGGGATAGACACGTTCTTTTATTATATTAAGTTGTGTTGTGGGGTACAAATGCCTTTAATTAAAAATAACAAATACAGATTACAATTCTTTACTTCCTATTTATAATAATAAAGATAACACAGTGGTTAAGCATTTATTTATTATATATTTTTTTATGTATTTTATTTTTCAAAGATATATTATCATTGATAAGAGAGAATTACTAACACAAATGATTTGTTGTGGCGCAATGCATTGATATTTAAAATATCAATGAATTGTTAAACTAGCAACCATAGATGGCACAGGTCGAGTTCGCAAAGCTCCATGTAAAATACATGTAACGAAAGCTCCTGAAACTTGTTTTGACATAATAGCCAGAACTTCAGCAGTTAGCGAGCCTAGATATTTAGTGTGTGGTCTACGTTATAAAAGTTGTCCGCCTAGTTAAGACCATTTTGGAAGTTGTTATAGAAGGTGAAGAGTGTATATTATCAATATATTCATAAAAATCAAAAAGCATTTTATTTTTTCTCTCTTTTACATTTTGTCTCTGGAAAGGTCTGACAGTGGCCGGGCGAGTGTCTTAATACTATCGCATCCGTGGGAGAGGCATGAAAAATGCGATTTGTTGGAGGTGACACCACGAGCTTACAGAATACTCAGCGTAAATTGGCAGTTTTACTTGTAACAGTACTTCTATTATGTTTTGCTGAGTGAATGAGTCCTCATTTATATATATGCATTTTTTTAAACAAAACCATTACCAACAAAGCAAAAAAAATACGGGTTAAGCGGCGTAAATAGCCGGCAACACAACCAATACGCAGAATATGGCGCGGTTGGCCATGGGTGGCGGTGTCGTCTTACCGTATAGGTTCCGTTATCAGTTACATAATAATAAAATAAGAAGCATACGTGCTTTTAAAGTTATTTTATACCTTCAAATAGCTCAAAAGGGCAAAACCTTACCAAACAAACGAACGTCTATGAACGATTGAGCTAAATTCTCAAAAAGATGTCTGAAAAGATGAAATTATTTATGGTATTGAACAACGAAGCAGGTGGGTCAGTTATATGCTAAGAGAACACCGCCACCTATGCACGTTAGCGCACATAGTCCGTACATTGCTTGCATTTTTTACGCTGCTTAAGCGGGATTTTTAAGAGTCGTGGTAGACTTCTGAAACCATCTAGCTACGAGGCTCTCAAAAGCTGATCGGATCAATTTCTTTTTAATATATATTTTTTGGTTACTGAATCTTGTGTCTTGAAGATTCAAATTGAGCTTCACCTGGGTCGTTTGGATATAACGGGTACTCCCCACTAAGTGTGGTCCCACCTAATGACCAAAGTTTTCACAACTTCACACGCGTAATTACCCTAACATTTATGATACAATATTGTTATGTGAGGTACGTGAATATAATACATATCGATTTTAATAATTTAATTACGAATATATTACCTAACATAACATTTAATATAACGGAAATCAAATAGAGAGCCACCTATCTAAATGGTTTTTTAAATCTACCATGAAGCGAGAAGTTATCGGGATCGATTCCCGGTCCGGACAGTTATAATTTAATTTATAATTTATTCGATCTCTGGAAGGGTTTGTCAGTGTCCGGGTGAGTCTTAATATTGTCGCACCCGTGGGAGAGCCAAGTTGAACCGTATGCTAACTTATTAATTGAGCCAACTCGTCCGAAGTACCACGGGCTCACAGAATACTCTACGTGAAATGGTACTTTTACTGTATTTCGCAGTAAGAGTGGATATCGGAGGCCTCTAAAAGTGCCGCTTAAACGGCGTAATAAGCCTGCAACACAACCACTGATTGTGGCGCGGTTGTTCATGGGCGGCAGTGTTCTCTTACCATATAGGAGACCCACCTGCTCCGTTATCCGCTATAGAATAAAAAAGTAAATTGAAATTACTAAGTGATGAAAGATTATGTAACAGGTCTAAGGTATAAGACTGGTTCGTTATAAATAAAATGTTAAATTTTGTAACGTTCGTTTAAGTAAATAATATTTTTAAGTCACGCCTGCAGAAACCCTTTCAATGATTTTTCGCAACAATGGGTAATTTATATCTTTTCAAACTCTCATTTATCTCCATAATAAATTCCATCAAAATCAGATCGAATTTCTAATAGTTTAACAAATTTTTCTACTTAAATGTTTGCTTTTTATGTTAGCTTTCTTAGACAGCCACTAATGTCTTGGGGGCTTCAAATGAGGTCTATAAATCAAATAGACCACAGCAAGTTGAGAAAATCCGATCATTTATATTGACCCTTTCCCTACTGTACTATACAATTCAATTCATAATATTTATTTATTTAACTGCCAGCAAAACAAGTAATTTAAGACTAGCCCACCCGAAGTTATTTTCCGGCAACACACCCGCGACTCTACAAGGACTAGTGGTGTCTATGAGCGGAGGAACGCTGATCCTAAGTGAGCCACCTGGTCATTTTCCACTGTTTACTTAGAAAATAACATCAGATATATGCGGACTTTTTAATAGGCATTATCAAACTCAATTTTAAATCTCTCTTATTTAAGTTGAGTTTTAGAGAAATGTGAGAAACATTATTTTTTTAGTTTTTGTTAGTTCGATGGTTTTATTTACTTACACACCTCGAAGAATGCTTTTAATTTTTCGATTTTATATATAGCCTTATCACTCACAAATGACTTAATTTTCTATTGGTGAAATAGTTTTCAAGATCAGTTCAGTAGACCTACAATAATGCACAAAATTTATGTCTTTATTATATATATACCTTTCTTAGGAATATCGGACAACGGAGCAGGTAAGTCTCCTATATGGTAATAGAATACCGCCGCCCATGATCAACCACGTCACAGTCCTTGCATTGGTTATGTTGCCGGCCTTTTACGCCACTTGATCGGCATTTTTAAGGCCACCGATATCCTCAGTCACTCATCGAAATACAGTATACAACTACAATTTGACGCTCTGTATTCTGCGAGCTCATGGTATCACTTCGGATGAGCCAGCCTAAATAGTATATTAGCACATGCTTCAGCATGGTTCTCCCACGGGTAATATATACACAAGATTTTTCCCTTTATGATTGGGAACATATTTAACAGGTTGTTTTTCTTTTAACTAAAACCTATCTCTTTTGGCTGGTAAGATTTTTACAGCAAATCCTTTTATACAAGACTTTTAAATATGACATAGATTATGTGTAATAAATATGACTTGTATAGCAATTTTTACCAATATTTTTTTAAAATTAGGTACCGTTTTATAAAATAATGAGCAATTGTATTTAAGTTGTCAATAATATATAATCATTAATTATAAAATTATAAAACGCCAGTCTAGATAAGGGTTATCAGCATATTATATGTCTAATATATTTTTTATGCATCAGTGACTGTTTTATTTTTTCAATTTACGCTTCTTCAATCATTCACTATTCAATTTCCGATGCATGGAGGAAAAAGCCGCCTCAACGTTCACTCGAACCTCACCCGATCGTGTGTAT
>DWCF01006147.1:0-12918 GCA_018230265.1 Delias oraia
TTTACATTTTTCAGATGGCTGAGATAGTATTTCAAAGGCGAAAGCCAGCAATCCTTTTATGTGACCCGGTACCTCTGATAATACTGGTCCTATTAAGTGTCATATGTGGGGCGCAATTTGTTAACAGAGCTCCACACTTTGTGCCACAAACAGGGGATATGTCACAATTTACTATAGCCGAAGATACGGCCGTGGGGACGCCCGTATATCAGTTAAAAGGTAATACATAAACAACTTTATAAATTTAGTCGCAAGGTATAAGTAATCTGTGGTATTTCTTATTTAATTTAAGGGTATGACAGTGGCTGAGCGAGTGTCTTAACGTTGCCATGTCGCCGCCATGTTGAAGCATATGTTGACGCATTAATTGAGCCAGCTCGTCCGCAATAATACCACGGACTTACATAATACCAGCTAGAAAAGTGCTTGTACTGTGTTTCGCAACTGAATAAGGATCGCCAGCCCTTTACTGTAAAGCGGCATAAAAAGCCAGCAACACAAGTAAATCGCCGAACGTGACGCTGTTATCCACGTGCGGCGGTGATCTCTTACCATATAGGGTACATATATCACACGCCTGTTCAGTTACCGCTAAACCGTAAAAATTAGGGCGCTGAACAGACTACTAGTAAGTCTATACGAAATATCGTTTTCATTCCAGGTATTGACCCAGAGAACAGTCAGCTCCGGTATTCAATATCCGGCCAATACTTTAGTGTGGATTCAGTTACTGGAGTCGTCACTTTAGCCAAGACTCTAGACAGAGAAGAACAGGCTTCACTTGAAGTCATTATAAGTATAACAGGTAAATAATAATAACAATAAAATAATAAATTTTGAGAGCCTCGTAGCTAAGTGGTTTAATAGGTCTACCATGAAGCGAGAGGTATCGGTTTTGAATCCCAGTCCGTGCAATTATAAATTATAATTTATTTGGTCTCTGGAAGGGCTTGACAGTGGCCGGGCAAGTGTCTTAATACTGTCGCACCCGTGGGAGAGCCATGTTGAAGCATATTGTGACGCTCTAAATGGGCTGGCTCGTCTGAAGTGATACCACGGGCTCACAGAATACTCAGCGTGAAACAGTACTGTATTTCGCAGAGTGAGTGAGAATATCGGACACCCTTAAAAGTGGCTCTTAAATGGCGTAAAAAGACGGCAACACAACCAATGCGTGGACTAAGGCGCGGGTTTTGCCATGAGCAGCCGTGTTCTCTCACCATATAGGAAACACACCTGCTACGTAGCCCGCTATACTATAAAAAATGTATAAATAAATATTATACTTTCATAGTTTTTTTAAATCAATTAAAAACTAGAAACTATGACACTATGTGATTTAAGACCATGTCTATTCCAGATGAAGGCGTGAGTGATACAGAACCAAATACAGTATCGTTGCGTCGTGTGATTCCCGTACGAGATGTGAATGACAACCCTCCTGTGTTTCATAACAGACCATATATTGTGAATATAAGTGAAGCTATGGGTGTGGGAAGTGAAATTGAAGTAAGTTAGATGTTTTACCGTAAGTGATTTCAGCTTTCACCCGTGAGAGAGCTATTGCTGAATCATATTCGGACGCACTAATGGGCCGGCTATAGTTTACGTCATCCCAAATGATGATCAAGATTTTTAAATGTTTCAGGTATCACCGAAAGTCTTAGTGACCGACCTGGATGAAGACGAAAATGCGAAGATCCGAGTGAGTTGTTCTATCAAAGAACGAGGCAGCGATTTTGAAGCTTGCTCAACGTTTCGCATCGTTACTGATATGGTAATAACATATGCTATTCATAATATTTGTGCTATGATAATTATTTTGCAGCCGTGGGAGAGCCATGCGAAAGCATATGCTGACGCACTAATAGGGCCGGCTCGTCTGAAGTGCGTTAGAATTTGCTTCAGCATGGCTATCCCACGGGTCTACGGTATTAAGACACTTGTTCGGCCACTATCAACCCGTTCCAAAAACTGAATAAATTATAATTATCCGACGCGGGATTCGAACCCGACGATGCCTTTATTTTTATGGTATACTTATAAAACCATTTAGCTACAGGGCTCTCAAAATTTACGAGGTTTGTGTAATTGTTACAGATATCGCAGAATGAATATCAAGTTCGTATATTTCTCGCCAAGCCGCTCGATTTTGAGAGTCGCTCAGCGTATGTCATAAGTTTGGAAGCAGTGGACGAATCGGCGCGTCCGTTAAAGGCCACCGCAAGCGTTTCGGTGGGAGTGAGAGATGTCCAAGACCAACCACCTATATTCCTCAACGCGCCGTATTCACCCACAGTGCCTGAAAATACACCGCCGGTAATAACTATATATCATATTTTACTAGGAATTTCTATCGTATTTATCAAGATTATTTAATGGAAGAATTGTTTAGATTAATCTTTAAGGACGCGACTACTGTGCGCTCTCTGGCCACCATTTCCTTCCAGACATTTCGTGCTATTTGGCACTACTGCAGGGTAGAGTCCTTAGCGTCCTACGTACGTGTCCATCCTGTAGGACACCGCCCTCTCGCTCTCTTGCCGTCTACACAGCCAGTAATGATCAGCCTTTCCAGACTGTCAGAGTATCGACTGACCATGTGTCCCAAGAGCTTCAGGATCATCTGCCCACAGATTTTATTTTTACAGAAACGGTGGCAAATGAGCAGAGGTCTCACTTAGGGTAAGCGGCCATCCACCCATGGACACCCCTAGCTCTTGCAGAGCCACGTGTGCCTTGCCGGCCATTAAATAATATGTACGCACTTTTCTTAAAGGTCCCAAGATTTGGAAATATTCCTGTTGACTGCTGATTACACAGAGTGGTGGTGCCTGGCACAAAATGCCTTGAATCTTCGTATTCAAAGATATTCCTGCAGATTGTTGAGAGCCGTGTTTCTATAGTGAAATGTTTGAGGATTGATTTGTTTGTGCGATGTTCCGTCCAGGATATTGTCAGTATTCTGCCACCACATTTCCGATTAGATTAATACCTGTAGCTAAATTTTATTGAAGATTGATCATCGAGGCTGAATATAAAATGGGATCCGTATCACCTCGTTAATTGTAGTTCCACAACTGAGATTTTTAAGGCATTTTTGCCACCTACCACCATTCTGTAGGTTTTGCTGCCGACAGAAGTATTTCCAAACTAAACGACTTAGGGACCGTACAAGAAAGAGCGTATGCATGAAAGCCGGCGTACTCGTAAAAGTACTCGCAGACCCCAACAGGTCTGCGAGTATTTTTGCATTCCCATTTTCATATAACACAGAATATTTCGAATTTAACAGGATAATAGATTTAAAAAATTGTTTTTTACCACTTTGTTATTGTATGAGAATTATTGCGTTATAATTAATATTAATTATTAATAATTAACTTCAGAATACGAGTATATTAGAAATAATAGCTAAGGATGGCGATACAGCAAATCCACGGCCTGTATTAATAACCCTAGAGGATGATTCGCAAATGTACTTCAGGCTTTTGCCTGACAAACCTCTTGGGAGAGCCACTTTGGTCACCACTGACAATCCAATCGATCGAGAGAGTGATATTGTTGTACAAAATGGAGGAATTTATACATTTAATATTAAGGTTTGTTCTGTTTACTTTTATAACTACTATATATATGTAATGGTGCTTCAAGAGTGTTTCACTGAGTGACTATATATCGGAGGCCCTTAAAAATGCCGCTCAAATAGCGTAAAAAGCCGGCAAGACAACCGATGCGCGGCCTGTGGCGCGGTTTATTCTTTTATCATATAGGAGACAAACCTGCTTCGTTGTCCGCTATAGAATAAAAAAAGGCTCTATACATTTTGACCACCTTTATGACAATTTGCGGATGACATGTGTATTTATTATTGCAAATTTCATTGTTTTAAGCAAGAGAACTCTGAATAATGAATATCCAAATATATATAGTTCTTCAGATATATTACTCAAAGAGTATATATATGTATATATACTCGGCGCCTCGGTGTTTCGAGGGAGTCAATAAACGTCAAAACTGACAGTGACATCGGTCAAAGAGCATTTTTCTAGACTTTTTTTTACTCTGACACAATGCCGTGCTTTTTTATGCGTGAGAACAAACTGATAATAACCATTTGCATCGCGCGTCACAAAACGCGCTCGGTGGAGTGCATTTCTTTAATTATTGAAATTGAATTTGCTGATTATAATAACGTAAATATTTTCTGTGCCATCATATTGTTATCCTTAAAAAAAGTGGTATTAATTCTCGCCCGACAACCCAGGACCGTTAGACATTTAAAAATGAACTGCAAAGTTAATTGTGATTGGTCTAGTCCCTATATTAATACTGTCACTTTCCAATTTTCAGGCCACAGAACTAATAAATAATGAGGTACCATCAGACTTTACTGTTATTCCAATTACCGTTATTGTTACTGATATTGACGATCATTTGCCCGAATTCAATAAAAAAGTGTTTGATATCTCTATACCAGAAAATATAGAAAACGGAAGTCCCATACCTGGTCTATCTATCTATGTTGAAGATGTTGACTTGGGCCAAAATAGCAAATACGATTTAAAATTGCGAAATATTAAGAATTCTGAAGGTGTATTCACACTGAGTACGGATTATGGTGAAGGCAGGACGCCAATTAGTGTAAAAGTCAAAGATTCGACCAGACTTGACTACGATGTTGAAGACGAAGACAAGAGATTGTTCAGTTTTGATATAGTTGCATCATTACATGATGAAGAATTATCTTCAGCCAGGGTTAATGTAAAGTTATTAGATACGAATGATAACGCTCCGATTTTCGAAGAACAGCAATACAAACTAAATGTACTAGAAAATGCTCATATTGGCACTAAAATAGGTGAAATCGAAGCAACAGATAAAGACTATGGTATATTTAGTGAAATAGAATACACTTTAAGTGGTTTTGGAGCTCATTATTTTAAGACTGATAAAAATAAGGGTGGAATATTCGTTGCGAGAGAATTGGACTATGAATCACAGAAAAGTTATAGTTTGACGCTTTTTGCTAGAGATGGCGGTGGAAAAGGTACAACGACTAGTGTGTTCATAGATGTTTTAGATGTTAATGACAACGCGCCAGTTTTTGAAGCATCTGAATATAGTCGGACCATAAGAGATGGTGCCACTACATTTGAACCACAGTTGGTTATTCGTGTAAGTGATTTTGTATTGAATTTTAATCTTCATGTCATTGGATTAGAATCTAAGAATTATATATATTATACTAGTGGTCCCGGCTGACATTGCCCTCGTCATCATCATCATCATTTCAGCCGTAAGACATCCACTGCTGGACACAGGCCTCCATTTTAGACCTCATACTTGTCCGAGGCTACCTATAATATATAATATAGGCGATAATATAGGATATAAGATCTTAAAAATAATTTACAAATTTCAGGCTACAGACGTAGACGGTCCGACACAAGGTGGTGGCCGCGTGCGTTATTCTTTAGAGTCTGATAACAGTATTACACGCAAGGGTCAAGTGTTCGATATTGATGAGAAAACCGGTGAACTATTGATTGTCGATAAAGTAGAGACCATGGACACACCACGGGGACAGTATGAGCTGCTTGTTAGAGCCACTGATTATGGTAAGACAATTCTTGAATGACTATTAAATGAATACTGTTTACTATAACCGTGGGAGGGCCATGCCAAAGCTGACGCACTTATTGGGCCGGCTCATCCAGTGTTACCACGGGTTCCTGAGTATGCATAGGCAGAAATAGTACTTGTACTATGTTTCGCTGAGTGAGTGATATTGAAAGCCCTTTAAATTATGCAGCTTAGCGTCGTAAAAAGCCAGCAACACAACCAGAGTGTAAACTGTAGCGCAGTTGAACATAGCGGTGTTGGCTTACTATAAGAGACCACCGGCCCCGTTGTCCGCTATACCATCAATATGTTTACATATTACACATCGATGTCTTAAATAATTATTGCTTATTATTTAGTCCGTAATTTTGGAAGATATAGCGTTTGAACTTATATTTATATGTTTTATATTGTATGTAAATCAATAACGTATTGAAATTGTTTTCAGGAAATCCTCCACTATATAATGAAACCCGGGTATATATTCGAGTAGGAGTGCCCGGGAACCAACGGCCCACGTTCAAGGGAAATTATCATCACTACAAGTACACCATCCACCAAAAGAATGATATAAATGAGGACTTCACCTTTGACCTCAATCCAATGAATTATAAGGCTAACATTCGTGAAGATGCAAAGCCGGGTGATAATGTGACGATGGTTATTGCGAATGATCCGGATGGCTTGGATGATATGCTTACGTATCATATTTTATCCGGTTCTAAAGATAATTTTGTGATTAATGAAAAGTAAGTTAATTTCCTTAAGACTAAATTCATTAGATGTGTGGCTCGCGAGCAGATCTATTAAGATCAGTTGCATAGAAATGTTTTTACGTGCAGCATCTTCTATCTTATTTTTTTATTCTATAGCGGATAACGGAGCAGGTGGGTCTCTGATATGATAAGAGTTTGTGTTACCGGCTTACAAACCAATACAACTTGGGAACTCCTTTGGAGTCTTCCAAGGCCGGCAACACAACCGCTACCCTGCAAGAGCTATGGGTCTCCAAGGGCGAAAGATCGGTTATCCAAGATGAGCCTCCATCTTGTTTGCACTGATTCCATTAAAAACCCAAAAGATAAAGCTAATATTGCACAATCTATGTAATATTTCATCGTTTTCAGGACCGGACTAATAACAGTTTCAAGTGATGCTAATTTAGATAGGGACTTAAACGCTGACCGATATGAAATCATTGTATCCGCTGTGGACAGTGGGCGCCCAGCACCGGAAACTGCTACTGCCACTGTATTTGTTCACATAACTGATGTCAACAACAAACCTCCGATGTTCAACGCTACTAAAACCACCACATACATATCAGAAACGATGCCCTTCAATGAAACCGTTACTCAAATTATCGCTTACGATACAGACATTACTGCGAAACTGAAATACTCAATAGCGGACCCTATCAAAGCGTTCTCTAAAGCAGGAGTTCAATTAAAACCAAATTCAAACTATGATTATAAGAATATCTTCCGAATCAATGAAGACACGGGCGAAATTATAGTAAATGGAAAACTGGATTACAGTCATGCATCTGTCGTTATCTTAACGATTAAAGTCGTCGATGTAAATGCAGAGCTAAATAAGGAACAAAACGCAAGTATCGAACATACGATTTATATACAACCATATGCAGATGACAATCCCAAGTTCATAAATCCTGGCTGGAGTAACTTTAATAATTTGATTCATCATATCATAACGGAAGAGCAACCAATCGGAAGTACTGTTTTAGTCTTGATGGCTGAAGATCCTCTAACTAATACTAAAGTAACTAACTTTAAAGTAGTCAACTCTGAAACTGATTTACTTCAAGTAGATCCGTTTAGTGGTCAAGTAGTACTCACAACACATTTGGACTATGAAGAGTTGATAAGTCCTAACTTAACATTAACTGTGCAAGCAGTGAGTAATGATGGAACCAGGCATAATACAGCAAAAGTCGTGATAGAAGTAATTAACATTAACGATAATGCTCCTATGTTTGAAAAAGAGGTGATTTTTTTTAATATAGTAGATAAATACATTAGACTCCCCTTATAATAATATTCAAGGGCCGTTTTCATCGTTTATAGAGAGCCATTTTTAAAAATACAGTATATTAAAACTAGACATTCTAGATTCTACAAGGCTCACAGAATACTCAGCGTGAAACAGTACTTGTACTGTGTTTCGCAGAGTTAGTAAGGATATCGGAGGTCCTTAAAAATGTCACTTAAGGTTTGCTTTTTTCGCCTTCAAGAGCAATGCCCTTATAATCCTCTGAATTTAATACATACTCTGTAGCCATTAAATCAATCGCTCAGCACATGAAAATAAACACTGTTTCTCTGAAAACCATTATTGTAGTGTCCGATATCGTTATATACAGATAATAAATACATCGTTCTTATGGCAGAGCGAACATCGGTGTCTGTCCAACGTTGCAGAGGAATTATCGCTATAATGAGAGTCTAATGTATTTAAATCATACACATTGGCTGTTATAATATTTCAGCTTTACAAAGTAAGCGTACTGGAATCAATAAAAAATCCAGAGGTAGTAGCAACAGTACGTGCTAAAGATAAAGACGCAGTATTGACCGACATAGACAAAGAGAATGGATTTTCAGACGTGCGATATGGACTTCGAGGTGAAAATATCGAACTATTTGTCATTGACAATATCACTGGTGTTATACAGGTAAGGAATTTAATTTTATGAGTTATAATAGTTATTTTATGATATAGCGGACAACGGATCGGGTGGGTTTCTTAAAAAAGAACTTATACCGACTTTTCAGAGATTTTAAGAGCCTCAAAGCTACGCGGTCTTATAAGCCTACTACGAGGCGAGAGGGATCTCCGTTCGCTCCCTGGTCCGGAAAACAAAAAAATACAATTTATTCGTTATTTGTAAGGGCTTCACAGTTGTAGGGCGAGTGTCTCAACATTATCTTAGTAGTGAGAGAGAAATCCAGCGTACACAAAACAGTACAAGTACTGTTTCTTGCTTGTTGTTACGGTGATGATCTTTCTCTTACCATATAGGCAAGCTTGCTTACTCTGCTGCCATATGCATATACCATTAAAACTCATTAAATATTTTTATATTAAAAAAGATATACATTCATAATATTATATAGATATATTTAATAATTCATAATAGCCAAATCTTTAATTCAATAGCTCCGTAGCCATTTATATTTTAAAAAGTTACAGACAGTTCACAAACAAGTCCAGATCTGAGAACAGTCAAGAATCTTAGCTGGACTTAATTTTTTAAATGCAACAAAACAAGACAGTATTTATTCAGCGCATACTAATTTTTAACCATTGCTTGCAGGTAGCTCCAAACAAGACCTTGGACCGCGAGCGTCAATCGGTTCTTCGACTGGAAATAGAAGCGTTTGACTGTCCAATGGGAGGTTCTGAGAGGCTCAAGAGTACTGCCGCTATTCTACTTGACGTACTTGATGTTGACGACAACTCTCCCGCTTTTGAAAAGACTGTGTACACTGGTAATCCATACTAATAATATAAAAATGAAAGATTTGATTGTTGGAATTGAATAGTGTCTTATTGAGAGAGAGCTAAAAGTTGCTTGTTGCAGGTGAAACCTTTTCACCCGTGAGAGAGTCATGATGAAGCATATGCTGACGCACTAATTGGGCCGGTTCGTCCGAAGTGCTCACAAAATACTCACCACGGGCTCACAGAATACTCAGCGTGAAACGGTACTTGTACTGTGTTTCGCAGAGTAAGTGAGGATATATGAAGCCCTTAAAAGTGCCGTTTAAACAGTGTAAAAAGTCGGAAACACAACCAATGCGCAGACTGTGGTGCGGTTGTTCATGGAATTCATGCCATATAGGAGATCCACCAGCTCCGTTTTCCGCTATAGCATATAGTGTTAGCATATACATCAAGTGCGTTAGCATATACTTCGGCATGGCTCTCCCACGGATGTCATCTTTAATTTTTCTTCAGGTTTCTTCTATTCCTGAATTGTGTTTTCACCAATGAAACTATTTCAAGTAATTAAAATTTTAAATTGTAGCCGTTGTACCGGAGAATGTGCCAATTGGAATCAGCGTTGTCAAACTACTGGCTCTGGACCCCGACGAAGGCCTAGGAGGGGAGATCAAATACGACTTTCTGGATGAGGGAGAAGCGAGTGGTATGAATTTACCTATATTAACTAAACTTCCTTAGGATGTTTGGCGCTTGATGAGATCCGAACGGAAGTGTCATGTAGAGAATGGGTGCGCGCGGGGAGAGATGTTGTACAAGTAGCGTTTCTGAGTAATCGGTGAGGGCGTGGTTTAACTTCGGACGAGCCGGCCCAATTTGCGTCAGCATGTCTCACAGGCGCGACAGTATTAAGACACTCGCCCGGCCACTGTGAATCCGACCGATAGTCCGGACCGATAGTCGAACTCCATACCTCTCACTTTGTGATACACTTTCAAAACCATAACGCTACGAGGCTCTCTAAAAAATGAAGCCATATTTATGGTAGAATATTATAGACTTTAGCCTAAAGTATTTTACAAACAAACAGTTTAAATAATAATATCGGTGCTCGAGCCATAAATAAACAACCATATAAAGATAAAACCACAAAATATCGTTTGTATTTCTAAATTAAAGAGTTTCGAAGCGTGTTCCATCGCACCGCCTGTCTTAAACAAAAGAAAATTTTGTATTTTTAAATATTATTTTAATATGATTTCGCAAAAAACGCCTATGCCTTTTAATGGAATCTTATAACTACATAATATTTCACTTTCAGGTTTATTCAGAATCGACCCTGCTACTGGCGAAGTAAAAACTCATAAAGAATTAACGGGCAGGGGTCGAACAGACCCCTATAGGCTGCTAGTCGGGGCAATAGATGGCGGTGGACACACCGGCGACACTTCTTTAGCAATTTATATAGGAGATGTTAGCGCCAACGATGGAGTACCAAGATTCATTCGACCAGCGGAAGGAGAAAATTTGTACATAAGCGAGGTAGAAAACACTTAGTAAATATTCTTTATAATACGATAACACATTTGAAATAATTAAGTTTAAATGTTTCACTATCAAACATCGAGGCAGAATCCAAAGTTTCATCGCTTTTACCTCTGTGTCTGTCGTTCCACAACTTAGCGTTTTTTAAGGCATTTTGTGCCGCGCACAACCTCTCTGTGGAATCAGCTGCCAGCTGGGGTATTTCCAAATTAATATGACTTAGGGACCTTCAATAAAAGGTACACATTCCTTAAAGACCGGCAACGCACCTGCAGCTCTGCAAGGGCTGGGGGTGTCCATGGGCGGAGGACCGCTTGCCCTAGGTGAGCCTCCTGCTCGTTTGCCATCAATTGAATAAAAAAAGTCGCTATGGCGGCCAATACAAAATACCTACATTAAAATTAAACTCAAGCTATATTTTTTTTAGAAATTAGATTTTTTTATATTGTATAGCGGACAACGGAGCAGGTACTCCAATATGGTAAGAGAACAGTGCCGCCCATGAACAACCGCACCACAGTCCGCGCAATGGTTGTGTTGTCGGCTTTTTACGCCACTTAAGCGGCACTTTTAAGGGCCTCCGATATCCTCATTCACTCTGCGAAATACAGTACAAGTACCGTTTCACGCCCGAGTAATCTGTGAGCCCGTGGTATCACTTTTAATAGATGTATATTATACATTATATAACACATTACATATACATTATATATTATATAACACAATTTCAGAATGCCACAATCGGAGCTATAGTTTACCAAGTAGTAGCGAGTGATCCCGACGACCCCACACAGCCATCAGGTCAACTTACCTACCACATTCAAAAAACCACCGATGATGCTACAGAGTTTGCTATTGGTAAGAGAAGCTCATTACTATATTATTCTTTGTATTAGTATATATTCTCAGACCCTAGCACAAAAATGCAGAATGATGAAACATAGAGAACCTCGTAGCTAAATAAATGGTTTTATAAATCTACCATGAAGCTAGAGGTATCGGGTTCGAACTCGGTCCGGACTATTATAACTTATTTAATAATTTATTTGATCTTGACATTGGCCGGGGACATTGACATTATTACACCCGTGGGAGAGTTATGATTAACTCTCCCACTAAAGTATATGATTACTCACTAATTGAGCCGGTTCGTCCGTGATACCACGGACTTACAGAAAAATATGCGGCAACACAACCGATGCACGGACTGTGACCATATAGGAGACCCATCTGCTTTTGTCCAATACCATAAAAAGAAATATATACATAGTGTCTTGTATTCTTGGTCATACAATAAAAAAAATGTATTTCAAACATAATAATTAATTATTGCTTTCATAATTTTGCGGTTTATAAAACAACCAGTAAACAGACACCAGAATTTGTGTGCCTAATGTATTTATGTATTTCATTGTTTTTAAAATTATATTTGACAGATTCTGAAACAGGCGTCATAACAACACGAAAATCTCTGGATCGAGAGCGGAAGGCCGCGTATACACTGGTGTTGGTTGCTTCTGACCGTGGGACGCCTGCACAGCAGAGCACGCGTATTGTCACCCTATATGTCACGGATGTAGATGATCATAAGCCGCATTTTGCGAGAAACTTGGTGAGCTACGACTCATATTTAGCTTTGTCATGTATATGCCAGTCATGAGTTTTTTTTATATAGAATCGGTGGCAAACGAGCAGGTGGCTCACCTAGGGTAAGCGGTCCTCCACCCATGGACACCCCTATTAACCGGGATATGTTAGCCAAAAAAATCCATAAATTAACAAAAAATACTATATATTAAACCGTGAGAGAGCAATGCTGAAGCATATTCATGAATGCACTAATTCGGCCGGCTCGTCGTGAAATGGTAGTCGTTTCGCCGAGTGAGGATATCAGAGGCCCTTAAAAATGCCGCTTAAGTGGCGTAGAAATCCGGCAACATAACCGTTGCGGCCTGTGTCGAGGCTTTCCATAGGCGGCGATGTTCTCTTACCCGATAGGAGACCTATCTGCTTCGTTATCCGCTATACCATAAAAAATATTTCTTTTTCAAAACGAAAAACGCTAATGTTTGTAAATCAGTTGAGATTAAAAAATATAATGTATACAATTATGTATATTTCATACATAATTGTTTGAATTTTCAGGATGATCCACCGGTACTTATGACTACTAAAGAAGAAATACCCATCGGGACACTCATTGGTAGATTGAAAGGCGTCGACGAAGATATCGGAGATAATGCCGCCATAGATTATCAAATCACCGGTAATTATTTATTTTAT
>DWCF01006148.1:0-12917 GCA_018230265.1 Delias oraia
TTGTCTAATATCAAGAAACTAAATTATGTTGTGAATTTAGAAAAACTAATGAAGTTTACTTTGATGTCAATATATTTTTATTATATGATTTTATATTTGATGGACTATTAATTTTTAAAGCCGTGAACGGTTTAAAACTAATTAACTACTTAGTTTAATTAATTCTAAGCTTTGTTTAACTAACTGCTCATTTTCGTTGCGGACTTTTTTAATGATATACTACTTCTAGGTAGTTAGATACTATCTCGGAGACTTTCACCCGTGGAAAAGCTATGCTGACGCACTAATTGGGTTTGCTGTATTGCGCAGAATGAGCGAGGATATGGGAGGCCCTTAAGTGTCGCTTAACTGGCGTAAAAAGCCGGCAACACAACCAATGTGCCGACTGTTTCGCGGTTGTTCATCCGTTGTCACTTCAAACTTTAGCGTTTATAATATTAGTAAGAATAAATAAAATAAAAATCTGCAAAATTAATACATAGTTGTGATTGTCGTCGCTTGGTACGTGCAATGAACCCGATTGTTTAGTTTTTGCCGCACACCGTCGCGCCGCAATCAATAGGGTAAGCATTTAATATTTACAGCATCGCAGTTCGTTACTTTTAAAAAATAATTTATAATATTTAGCCTTAATGATTAGTATGTTAATATTTTTTAATTTAATTTAATCACAATTTTAGAAATTTAAAGATTAAATTGTATTGCATGTATTTTCATAATGTTATAAATCTAATTTTTTGTAATTTAGCTATCGTATTAAAAACTAAATTTAAATTGTAATAATGAAACTCTGATAGTTTTATAAACTCATTATCAGATTATTATATTCTACAGAGGATTTAGTTTTTTCAAAGTGGTGTGTTTAGTACACTTTAAAGCAATAAATATTAATTTTTTTCTTAATTTTTATAGAGACTGCTTTATCTACGAATGTATAGTGAATAGTCTGATTTTTTTTGTTTAAGCCTTGCATTCATATGAGCAAATAGCTATTTCACAACTTGTGTATTTTAAACAATGTATTTCCATGAACCACATACAGTATTTTCCCGCAATACACAATGCAAGTTAGATGCGTGACCTTCTTCAACGTCCATAGCTAAGTAGTAACGCATGAAGTACTAAATTGTATCGACGGAGGTAGCCATGTCATTCAGTAATATATACTAAATAATTCATACACCTACACGCAATATATTTTGTACACTGTGTTTGAACTGCAAGAACTATTAATTATCTCTCAATAAACGGCCCCAGTGGCAGCCCTAATGCGGAAACATTACCGCGTTCCTGTCTCGCTGTTCTTGAACTTGATTGTAATTACCGATCAAGTCTTACGCACTCCACTCAGAGTCAGGCCGCATGAAATTTATAAACCTATTTGGATTCCACAACAGACCAACCAAAAGCGATGTTCGCATAGAGAGCTCTATCTTGATTTCTGTCGCTATTCTTTTATATTAGTTTATGCTCACTGTTATATTTTACTTTTTTTAATGAAAATGGTAACAATATAGTCTTCCGCCCATGACACACCCAACTCTTACTGGGATGTGAATGCGTTGCCGGACTGCAAAAATCCAACTTTTTATATTCGATAGATTATAATAATTAAAATTATAATGCTCAACCCACATAAAAAGCTGACAACCCAACAAGCGCGGATTGAGGTGTCCGTGTCAGCGGAGATCTCTTACCATAGAGGAGACAATCCTGCTCTGTTAGCCGCTATGTGTATGTGATATGAATCAAGACATTGATACGTCATTGATTTAATATATCTCTTAACATTTTATAAATTCGTTATCATTTTTCAAAAGTCAAATCAGTATTCACCATTGATCGCTGGATTCAGAAAAAAAAGCAGTTACACCTGCGCTTGCGCGCCTGTTCTTTTTTTTTTCAAAATAACGTTTCAATACTTAGTTTTAAATTTATTGTATTTACGTATATTTATTTTGAAACATACAAAAGCGATTATTTTTACCATATATTTATAACAATAATAGGAGGCAATTTTTGTATTAAGATTTATAGTAGGACAAAGATACGCAATATTATCATATGTATTCAATGTTGGAACTAATACCAGTTTCGTGTACTTTGAATCAAATAATTGAAATTAGCCATAAAGTATTTTAAGGTTCCGGCAAATACAATTATTCGCGAGTGAATGCCTTCTTTACGAGTACTAAACAAATGGGGGTCAGTAGAACATAATCACTACTGTTGTTTCCTTGTCGTATTGAAATAGATTTTACGAGATTTCAGAAAATTAATGCATCTATTTCGTTGCGGTCGGTTGGATTGATAGCATAATAAAAATACGTTTATTGTACTTAGGATATATAGGAACGACGTCCATTAGAAGATCTTGATAATGTATACCATAATGTGGAATACATACTAATTTTTAATAGTCTCTCTTGTTTAGGGTGTGTATACGTTCCATTAGGACCCTAGATACTAGATTTTTATCAATTTAGTTTATTATACAAATAATTAAATAACTAAATAATAGAATAATTAGTATATATTTAATAAGTGACAATTTTTTTCAAAAATTATTTTGCCAAAAATATGTCCATAAAGAGATTTAAATAAGAGAATTCAGTCGTATGTAATCCAAGGAGAATTGTAACTAATGCTAATATTATATCTGTCCCATAATTTACCGTAACAAAGCATTCCTTCCTATACTACAAATACGGAAGGCTGAGTGTATAATTTAATTGTGGCTGTAATTATAAACAATATATGATAATTTATGGAAATTTGGTGAAATCGTGGAAGGAAATGCGCACTTCATTTAAAGTTATTAAATGTGTTAACATTATCGATTACTTTGAAAAACATGCGTGAATAGATAACCCGTATTTTGAAATTTATTGTTTGTTTCGCTTTTTGTTATAGAAAACACCCATAAATCATATGTTACTCGCTGAAAAGGGGTTCTAATGTTTCACTCATAGTTACAAAGCATGACATCTTTATCAAATCATTTTAATTTGCTTTTTTATAGTATTATAATGTAATATTTGTGTATTGAGAACAAGAACCTGCATTTTCAAAAACTTATCAGATATTGTTGTATTCGCCTGCAATCACAAAATAAAATTAAACGTTTATTTATTGCTCATAAGTCTTTGACGAAACTAGTTTGAAAGTATAGCGACAGAGAAATAATAACAATTAAATTATATGTAAAAATACAAAAAAATTATGACAAAGTAAACAGCCATACCTATGCCTGTTAATAGCGTTTCATTTTACATATTTTGAAGAGTCGAATATCACAATTATATGATAGAAGTCACAAGATCCTGGAGTCAGTAACCAAGTCGCTATAACGGACTGCGGTGATCACTAACAGAATTAATACACTACTTCGGACCACTTTCATAGAATATTTTATAAACAAACCTATCAAATGATCAGTCTTTTACACATACGTTAGTTGGTACTTTATTAATTAAACTACTTTCTGTGGATTCAGCTGCCAGCGAAGGTATTTCCAAATCAATAGGACTTGGGGACTTTCAAGAAAAGTGCGTACAATTACCTTAAAAACTGGCAATGCATCCGAGGGTCTGCAAAGGCTGAGGGTGTCCATGAGCGGAGGACCGCTTGCTCTAGGTAAGCCTCCTGCTCGTTTATATACCACACTTAACATATATAAAAAATCGTAAGCTAACCATCAAGGTAAATATTATAATATAGTAATAATAATAATAATAGTAAATAAATTAGTAAAAAAAATTTAAGACTAACCATTAAATTGTTATATGATAAATATATTAAATATTTACTGAGCTGCTGTGTATCTCTGTCACTTATCTTAGAGAAGGGGTACTTGGCTTGCATTTTAACAAACCCTGCTTTAGATGCACCAAAAGAAGACCCTTACAAATCACACTATTATCCAAGTAAAAACTGCCTGCAAGCATGGAAACGGCTCATCCATTTTAATCAATCACTAAATTAGCCACTGCACTTCGTAACATATTTCACTATTAGTATCGCAATCACGCAATATTGTTAAACCATTTAAAATGACACGCAATGTGCATTGAACATTTTCATAATAGGTTAATTTAGCATCGAAATTATATTATTTTAACAGAATGTTAATCGCAGCGAAATTAATTGCCACTGAATGTGTGACACTCCAATTAATTAATTAATAAATAGTTATCATCCAGAATTAACGGAAGAAAATATATCGTCTAATGTGAAATTAATTATTAAATTCAAAGTGTAGTTACACATATTATTACGTATATAGCTAATACAAAAATTTGGATTTATTGATGCGCCCAAAATTATATATTTAAGGTATATAGGCGTATAGGTAGTGTAGTAAAGATAGTAATAACAATGTCTATCTATGAAGGCCTCCGAGATAAGTAAATAAGCAAGTCCTTGAAACTTACCTAACACGATTTTATGAATGAACATGCGCTTACGTTGAATCCATTGACACATCGCAATATACACAAATAAAACTAAACACAGAATATAACTATAGCACTAATAAACCCTCCCAAATGCCTCCGATATTTTAGTATAGTTTTTTTCGTATTTTTTTTACACGGGCACCGTACCGAACGCGGTAACGAAGACTAACGAATAACGGCTTGGTTTTTCCATCCGTCCCGCTCTATCGTTGTGTAATGTTAACGGGGCAACCGTATCGTGTGAAAAGACAATACCGAGGTATTGAGAGGATATTATCTAAATTGATCTCTTACACGTTTTAACAGTGTAAAAGTATACAATTCTATGAATACAGGCCGTATAAATAGTAATTTTAACATATTTTTACAAGTAAATCAAGATATCACTGCAAAAGTTATTATGAAACTGCTAATGTCATGTTTTATATTACGATAAGTTCATATTTTGTTGTTGATGTGATCAGACGGTTCTATCATCATTACTGTACAATTTTTGCTTAAGTCCTAGTCTACTGAAATAATACAACATAATTTAACATTATATTCCCGTGTAACATTTGAAACTAATATGGTTGTAATGAGTATTATAGGCTGAACATCGTCATTAAACAATTATTTATGTAACGATCACAACATAAACTGCCTACACTATTTAGTTTAATACTACAGTATTTCACTATATGTCTTATATCTAATAATAACGACGCGTTAAATACGTATAAAATTTGATAATGCAATAATTTATTGTTGAAGATAAACTATACCTTCTGTTCATCTACTGTAAGCATAACAAGAATTTTGAATATCTTAAAATAAGTGTTTTTTTATGTTATCGTGGACAACGGAGCAGGTGAGACTTCTGTTTGGTAAGAGATCACCGTCACCCATAGACAATCGCGCCACAACCCGCGTTTTGGTTAGTTGCCCGCTTTTTACGCCTGCGATGTCCTCACTCACTCCGTGATACACGAAGTACTGTTTCACGGTGAGTATTTTGTGATCCCGTGGTATACACTTCGGATGAAACAATTAGTGCGTCCGCATGGCTATGCTACGGCTTAATTTGACTGTAAAAAGCCAGCTACATATGTGTAATATTTTAAAAAGCGATGAAATTTTTTTGGCCTAACATTCATGGGTAGGTAACATTTATAGGTAAATTTATAATATATTATATGTATATATATATGTAGTATGTATGCATACAAATTGGTAATTATTAACAACTTAATTTAAAATAAAAATTGTAATAGTAGGTTTCATATTGTAATTTTAACAAAGTAAGAAAGGCGTAACATAAACTGATATATAAATAAGAGATAAATTGTTATTCGTTCTAGTTCAATTGAGTATTAGTTTTAAAACGGGCCTTTGTTTGGTGCGGTCTAACGCCCACAAGCGCCCACTGCATTACTTGTCACACGCTACTATTTGGCTAACTTATTGCCACACAACTCCACTGTACACTGTCCATTTTGTATGCGATTGTACCTGCCATGACTATGATAGCAGATTAAATTTGCTAAACGTTTTAGAAAAATGTAGCAATCGTACTATTGGTTTGAAAAATACAAATATATTCTATACTTGAATGTATAGAAAATACATGGGATGTAATAAATATAAGAGATATTTTCAAACCAATACTGAGGGACTTTAAAAAAAGAATACCTTTCCTTTAAAAGCTGCCAACGCAACCGCGCCTCAAATGAGGTTAAAGGCGGTGGATCGCTTAACTTAGACAAGCCTCCTGCTGATTGATAAAAAAACAAATAAAATACAGTTATGGTTTAACCGTAATACTTAGATACTTTTATCAATAGGGATATATATTACAAATATTTTCAAACCATAACGACTGAGGGACCTTCAAAAAAGCTAACCTTTCCAGTAAAAACTCGACGTTTAACTAAGGTTACGGGCGGAGAATAGCTTTTTTCTATGAACCTTTGGCCTATTTGGCTTTGATAGAAAAAAAACAGACTTATAGAAGTTAGGCTAAAGCAACATTGTCCGCAGAGAACAGCTGGCGGCGACTAAAATTGAATAAATAACCCTAAAATAGTTAATTATTTGAAACGACTCGTAACGGCGTTATGATGGTACCGATAAAGCAGGCCATAATTACATAGTCGAGACTCCATACAACCATGTCTATAATGCACCAAGTTCAATTTTAATTACAGTTTAATTTATATTATTAGCTTTTAAAGCTATTTTAATTTATGAACCACGCTTCACATTGCTAAGAATGGAAATATCACAATTTTACGTAACACAGTTAGCATGTTTAATTAAATAGTACAGTAGTTTTTCTTAAAATCTTATTCCCTTCTCATACTTTACTTCTTTACTAGTCAATCTCTATAAATAATATAAATTCTTAGTACACATTAACAAACTCCACAAGATTTACAGATAAAACCGAAAATACATATATTTTAGAAAATATGTAATTTTTAACTTAACGCGCTTGAGTTAACAATGGCATCGGAATTTAATTAAGACTGTTTACAATATCAATGTTCGAATAATTTTATTATTGTTAAAATTTTATAATTTTTTTTTATTGTTGTTTTTCGTTAGCCTTAAAGTTTAGTCGGACGAGCTTAGTATTTTTTTTATATAATAAAAGGCATTCCACATAAATTAAAAAAATATGTCTTTAGACACTTATTTCCTTATACCGAAGGTATATCAAGACCACCCTGTGTCGGAGAGACCGTTTATAACGCGGTTTTCGGCAGTTGATCGGCGCTCGATTAAGGCCGACCTCGACATTACATCGTGATGTCGGATTAGATGCGCAATGACAGATTAATGGCTACGTAAGTTTCAAACGTTATGAACGCACATAAAAAGACAATCGCAACTAATTTCACTGCACCGTTAGAAGTGATTTTTTTTTGGTATAGCGGACAACGAATCAGGAAGGTCTCCGCCGCAAAAGAACACCGCCGCACATGAACAACCGCGCCACAGTCAGCGCATAGGTTGTTTTGTCGGCTTTTTACGCCGCATACGGCTCTTTTAAGGGCCTCCGATATCCTCACACACTCAGCGAAACATAGTAGGTACAAGTATCATTTCACGCTGAGCATTCCATGAGCCCGTGGTATCATTTCGAACTCGCCCGGCCCCTGTCAAGCCCTTTCAGAGAACGAATAAATTATATATAACATTATAAATGTCCTGACCGGGATTCGAACATCTCCCTTCATGGTACACTTTTAAAACCATTAAGCTACGAGGCTCTCAAAATACATTGAATTTAAAGAAATAAATATAGGAAAGCAAAGATCAAATAATATATTATAAATTTTTAGTAAATTTCATTGGATTGAAGCCCTAACAGTTAAACTATAAGAGGATTAAGTGCCACTTTCGACAGCAGTGCAGCAATTATTATAAAGTATTGTTAAAGTGTCAGTAAGGAGCCAATTAAAATAGCTAAGCTAAAAACAAAGAAATTCTTTCACCATAATAGTCGAACCACTCCACCTTTGGTTTCACACGATCGCACTCCATCGTTAAGATCGCGTTACACATATAGAAAAACGATATCTGTTCTATCGCTTGAGCCACGCTGGCATGTATACAATGGTATATAGCCTATATATTATATAAGCCTTCTTATATCGATTGATTCAGTGCTTGAAAAATAATTGAACAATCAAAGATATCTTTTTACATTCCTATGTACATACTGTCCTATATACAATGTATACAGCAACTTATGAACGTCTTTTAAACTATAGATTAGGCACTGTTCAGGAACACAATTGTACTGATAAAAATAATCAAGCAATTCAGTTGGTATTTTTGCTTTGTGTTAACAATAACTTTAATTATAATTTACGTTTAAATCGTTTAGTATTGCTTTTGCTTAAGAAATTTTGGTAATACGAACTATTCATAATATAAGATTATTTGTTTTAATTATGTTTTTGTATGCTAGATAGATTATAATTATATAATATTATGAGTTTAATGTCTTAGAGCTTAAGTAGTATTATAATACAAGCAGCATTTTAGCGTAGGTGCAGATTGATAAGCACTCAAACCAGAACTATAGTTGACAGGTTCAGTGCACGACCGAATTCCAGAGGCTCTGTGACGCCACTTTCACAGATTTCATTTAATGGTACATACTTTAAATCTTTGTGTATTCTATATTTAGTTAACATGCAGTACAGTGTTGTATTGTGTAAGTTTTGTAAGTTTGTGCGCGGTTGTATCTTATCAAAAGCTACATAATAAAAAAAAACAATTATATAGTTAGTAGCTGACTAGTTAGTCAGCTTAGATAGTCACCTAGTCGGGGATTTTCTAAATTCGTTATGTTTTTTTATGGAATAGCGGACCACGGAGCGGACGTCTTTTATAAGGTAAGGAAACACCGCCACCCATGGACAACCGAATCACAGTCCACGCATTGATTGTGTTGCCGGCTTTTTATGCCACTCAAGCGGGCCTCCGACATCCTCACTCACAGTAGAAGCACTGTTTCAAGTACAATTTAACACTGAGTATTCTGTGAAGGCGTAGTATCACTTCGGAGGAGCCGGTCTAATTTGTGCGTCCGCATATGCTTCAGCATGGCTTTCCCACAGATGAAAAGCGTGGGTTAATTATTTAAACTCGGGTAATACATTTTTAGTTTGAATGATAAAGAGTTATAGGATAAAATAGTTTATAAACACTATTTATGCATTATATATTAAATATTTATTCACCAATTTATATGTATGATTATAAATACATTTTTAAAGAATGAAAAATAACGGTAAAACGCATCGAGCACCCACGTGAGATAGCTTTATGAATGAAGATTTTTAGTTCCTACTACTTGATGTCGAATGCACCTTAATTTTTTTAAAACTTTAACAATCTCACCACTAAGATGGTCAAAGTTAAATTATATGATATATATGTATTGTTTAAGGTTAAAACTTAAGTTAAAATTTAATTATTTATCACTTTCACCCAAAGACAGTTTATTATCTAATACTCGACCAGTACAAATTAAAAAAGTATATTTTTTTATAGCATAGCGAACAACGGAACAGGTGGGTTTCCTATATGGTAAGAGATCACCGCCGCACATATAAAATCGCGCTACAGTCCGCGCATTGGATGTGTTGCCGTTTTTACGCCATTTAAACGATATTTTAAAGGCCACCGATATCCTCACTCACTTTTCGAAACACAGTTCGAGTACCATTTCACGCTGAGTATTCTGTGAGCCTGTTGTATCACAGCGGACGAGCCGCCCCAATTAGTGCGTCAGCATATTCTTCAGCATGGCACTTCCACGGGTGAAACTGTGTAAAAAACCTTGATTTTAAAATATATTATTTTTGTATTTATTTATTTTAGTTTTCCCATTTACTACGAAGATTTACAAATGGTAGTAAAGTAAGTTGATACAAAGAAAATCGTGGTCATTCAATATTTCGTAAGGCAATATTAACTCAGCGAACACGTGGGTGTATGGCGATACAATCTATGTAATTACTATTTGATGAATTATTATAATAAATTATTCTTAATGTTTGTTGAACCAATTTATCCGTGTTTGTTAAACTGTGAAAACAATAGATCAGTAATACCGAAATACAAACCAGATAAATTAAAAGGAAATTATTTGAATAGGAAAGCCATTTATCACTAGTAATATGCGATTAAATACTTCATTCGGTTTCTTGGAACAATTGGTATTGCGTAAAAATATAAAAATAAGTTATTTGTTAAATCAAGCAAGACAGATAAGTCTAGAAGGTATATAATTAAGTACATAAAGAATAATTATTCAAGTTTTTTTGCAAAGATATTTTTTATAGTATAGCGGATAACGGAACAAGTGGGTCTCCTACAAGGAAAAAGAACACCGCCGCCCATGGACAACCACACCACAGTCAGCGCAGTGGTTGTGATGCCGGCTTTTTACGCCGCTTAAGCGGTACTTTTAAGGGGCTCCGCTATCCTCACTCAGTTTGAGAAACACAGTAAAAGTACGGTTTCACACTGAGTATTCTGTGAGCCCGTGGTATCACTTCGGACGAGCCGGCCCAATTAGTGCGTCAGCATGGCTCTCGAACGGATGAAATTTATTTTAATAAAAAATATGAAATACAAGCACTTTATAAAATATTCACTCATTAGTATACATACGGCGGTTCGCAAACACTTTTAGCGGCTATTATGGGACGGTTCGTATAATGGAGATAAAAAACAAAGGCCAGCGTAATTGTGGACATGCTGGCATACTTTCTTAGGAGCTGCTCATTTGCAGATGTGGAACGGGCTTGCAAAGCGTTCTATATTAAAGGAATACCGCAAAAGCACACATTAATATTCATGAAAAGGATTCGAAAATGATTGTCACTTATATGTAATTATTATTTTGTATCAGAAATCGTTTCATTTTTTTACTGATAATATTTTATTAAGACTAAGCCTTTTGCTGTCACGAAGGACCAGACAACCACCATAGTAAATTTTATTCAGAATAATTGCAACATTTGTATCTCGACAATTAAATGGAGATATGTTTATTCATAATCGTTTGGTCCAAAGAGTTAAATAGCTCTGACAAATAATAATAAGATCATTGATTATATCACATTATATTAATTTTATTGAAGATTATGAAGATATTTCAGGAATTAGGTTGGGCTTCATTTCATTTAATTCAAAACATTTTTGGCAATGCAAACCTTCGCACTACCATTATTGGTAAACAAAGGTAGATAAAAGAAAGCTACTTTAAAAGGAAATATAAACAAAAAACCTCTACACAAAGCTGATGTGGGCTGAACACGTCAATAAACCCGCCAATCAAATTGCACTAACAAAAGCGATGATTTTGATGAATATCTCAGAGACAAATATATTTTTGGCCTGTTTCTTTTCAAACAAAACATTATAAGAAATATTTTCTGATAGAAATAGTAGCACACTGTTTATGGTAGGTAGCGAAAAACAAAACAAGAGGGTCTCCTATATGGTAAGAGAACACCGCCGCCCATGAACAACCGCTCCACAGTCCACGCATTGGTTGGGTTGCCGGCTTTTTACGCATCTTAGCGACTATTTTAAGGACCTCACTCACTCAGCGAAATACAGTAGAAGCACTTTTTCAAGTATCACTACCATTCGCACGGAGTATTCTGTGAGCACGTGGGATCACTTTGGACGAGCCAGCCTAAGTAGTGCGTCCGTGCCATGAGAGCCATGCTTCAACATGGCTCTCCTCACGGCTCTACTACTATGAACGATGTTAAAAAATCAAACGTTATATCGAAATTGAAATTTTGGTTATATAACAGTGATTTTAAGTGTTATGTGTCATTAGATTTTAGTATAGCATAATTACTTCAGTTAATTTTTTGTCAGTTTTCCAAAGCTGCAGGTTTGAATACTTCAATTTGGAATATCGGCGGGCATAAAACATGACCCACTCAGCTGATTGCCTGCCCCACATGTAGGTAGCGCTGTAATATATTATTCGCAACAAACATTGGTTTAGTTTTAACATTGGTCGATGCCAGAATGGTATTAAACGTAAGCAACCTTTTCATATTTCATTATTTTCAAAATTTGCATTGAATATAGTACATAGATATTGCCATTTGATAAATACAATCGCCTATGGAAAAGGCCGTGTTAAGATATAACACAATATTTATAAATTCTATTCAGACCGGGATACGAGTCAGATACCCATTTCATCTTGGTAGGTTTAGTCAGAACCGAAGCTCTTAAGTGTGATGTGTTATGGTAATGAAAGAAATAAAGGTTTCGAATCTACGAAAAAAATAAAATCTAAGAATTATCTCACAGAATTTCAGCGTATATCAATACTTGTACGGTGTTTAAGCGGCGTAAAAAGCCATTTTGTCATATAATATGCTCTGTTGCCGGTTATAAAATAAAATAAAACATATTATTTTTATCCGACTGTGTAGGTATTTTACCAAAATTTAAAACAATACAATAATTTCAAAAGAAAGGCATTAAAAGTCTACATAAGACCAACCGTATTACACTATAATATGAGAAAATCATTTACGTTACATAAAATAAGCCACCCAAACGTTACGGCGCTTGTTAAAGTGAACATTGGCGCACCTGTGTCTCAACCGCAGGGCCGGTCCGCTCAAGCGTAATACCTTCAGCAGACTTACGAATTGCCCCGAGATGTGATAATGTTAATAATTTTCTATTTAACTTTAATACAAACGAAATTTCATGATCAGCCTATTCAAGTCCAAAGCTGGACATAAGAGACATAACAGACAGCGATCTGGGTCCAGCGTTTGCCCGCGACCTTCGTGAGATCGTCTTTCCATCGCGTAGCGGGACGTCCCACTCTGCGTTTTCCAGTACGCGGTCGCCACTCGAGAACTTTTCTTCCCCATTGGTTGTCGGTTCGTCGAGCGATGTGGCCAGCCCATT
>DWCF01006149.1:0-12916 GCA_018230265.1 Delias oraia
TTGGTGATCGCAGAACATCTGCTGTACTCGAAAGGGCGCTGCTGCCCACCCTCCGGTGAAGTGTCCTTTAGTCGCCTATTACGACATCCCATTAGGAAGACTGGGAGTAGTACTATTCTGATCCAGTAATCACACGGATTATGTACACACTCCATTATGTACCGTCCAGCATTTAGCGACCACCGCCAGTCCGAGAGATGCACACAAGCTCCGTTTTCCCTTCGACGGATTTGTTACCTCAGAACATACAGAAACTTATTAGTATTAGAATTAAATTTATTTATAGAGAATAATAAAAGTGTTAAAAAAAAAGAAAAGTGTTAGAGTGGAGACCACGGACTGGCAAACACAGCGTGGAACGTCCACCCACAAGGTGGACATACAACCTTATAAAGGTCGCCGGAAGAGGCTGGATGCAGGTCGCTTCCGACAGGTATTCATGGAAGTCCAAATGAGAGGCCTATATCCAGCATTGAACGTCTTACGGCTGAAATGATGATGATGATAGGGAAATCTTGGTTGGGTTATAAGTGGCTAAGTTGTATATGCATCTGTATCTTATGGTAGTGGTCATTGTATCAAACCCTGGAGGTCATTGGTGAAACGGACTATTTTCCGCTGAGTGCCTACTTAGCATGCCTTGGAGGTCTAGGATATATCTCATTAAGAACTAGAGGGGGCTTTGAATTACAATATCTAAAGAATAGTAAAAAAATCATGTTAGATTTAAAAACAATATTGTATATCGTGCAGGGTAGTCACCCAGCACGATAGCCCGATACCCTAGCCCAAGTAGGACTCTACTTGGGCTGTTTCGCCGGCTTTTTAAATCGCTGGAGCGGTACAATTTCACGAACCTCTGTATCCTCACTCATTCAGCAAAGTACAGTACAATAAGTACTGTTTTACGCTGGTATTCTGTGAGCCATGACATTAACTTAAATCGTTCATTAGCGAATAACCGTGTTTAAATGTTATCCTTATATTTTACACCCTATATATTTACTGTGATATCACATTAAGTAAATTTAGTTAAGTGTTAGAGTTGCGAGAAATATAATAAAAAATACTTATATCGATATATCATGATATATATTTATATTATATCTTATTACGTTGATCAATAATTCCTCATACACAGTAAATTTCGTTTCTTTTAATAAAGAAAACGATAATCTATATTCCTCATATGACCACATAACTACTAATGAATGTCTTAAAAATTAAAGTAACTGACTGTTCATAAACTAACCCAAATCTGAGAAGAACAATCTGAAAAATTCAGCCAGGTTATATTATTTTTGTTATTTTTTACGCTTACAAGAAACTCTCTAGTTATTGACAAATACACGAGTTGTATATTGCTTTAAAAATCAGTGACTTAATTGCTTAGGCAAACTTTACTATGTGGAAAATGTATAAAAATTAACGAATGTTTTTAGCCGATTTCTCAACGCTAATTCTTATACAAAATGTAGATTTGTAACACAATTTTATACAAATATTTATGTTTTTGTCTATACAAGACTATACTGAAGTATATAATGACACTGTAGTTGGACGGGTTCGTCCGAAACGATACCAGGATTGCAGATTGCAGGATTGCCTGTACTTGCTATGTTTCGCTGAGAGAATTAGGTATTAGAGGCTCAAGAAATACAACCAAATCTCGGCTTGTGTCACGGTTGTCCATGAGCGGTGATTCTTTACCATAGAGGATACCCGCCTATTTTGTTGTCCGATATGTGATTTATCTAAAAATATTTGTACAATTATATTAAAGTATGTATAAAATTTTATGTAATACATACTTAACATTTTTCTATCTCTGAAATGCTCAATTATATTGTTATTAACATAGTAAGTTATATATTACCACATGTAAACCACATATCGTCTAAATTTCTATTGTATCGTGCAAAAAGCTCGAAGTTGAGATGACGCGCTCGTAATAGAGTCACGACTCCAATTATTGGTGTCTTCCTTAAACACAGAAACTTATGCAAAATAATTTCTCTCTGCAACACAATTAACTTTAAGTATATAGTTCAAAAACAACCGCAAATGAAGGTTTATGCGCGTGGTCCTTAACACAACGCAGTAAGGTTTCATTTTTAAAGTATTTTTCTACTTGAGACTGTGTTGTACATGTAAACATAATATTATGTCAATAGGAATACCACAGTAAAGTACAAACATAAGTTAACATAACCCTACAATTTTGATTCGTTATAGCAGTGAAATACGAATAATAAAAAACTACGTCATTAGTTTTTACGTCATTAGTAGCAAACACTTGTTATATTCATATAAATATATATGTGAGTAAGTGTTACCTTATTAATATGCAAAGTATAAACAAATGAAGGTTACAAATTAACCCAACAAAACTTTCCGTTAGCAGTCCGGTCTGTCGACTGCTGTTAAGAATCCCATCCTATCATATTTAATCGGTCTCAAAACAAAGTGAATATTAACAGTAAACTTACAGATTCTGGTGCTTTTTTCTGTTCATTTTTTTTGTAAGAAAATGTTCCCGAACATTTAGGGCCTTATTTGTACGTGAAATAGTAGACTTAGGTCAATTTGATATAAACTGACGTTTTTTTTATTTTAGCGGTGAAATTAGGATAACTGAAAATGTTAAAAAATATCTATGATGGACTTAAGCTCATATGATTTACACCGACTCAATTACGTCTATATTCAAAATACTCTATAAATCACAACTAAAATTTCCAGCAGTTTAGTCGAAGAAGTAGTAAGCTGTGAAGTCTAAAGACTTAGTACCCAGAGCTATAAGTGTACAAAATAATATTGGAATTATTAAATATAAACTAGTTTTATGACTACATATACTAATAATTGCTTATTTATTTATATGAACTATGATTATATTGAGATTAATTTTATTATCCTTGTTATCACAGATTATATCAAAAGTTTATATACTATAATTTCGTTGCAATGAAATAAAAAATCCAATATTGCCATTTACAGATATTATCCAACGTTTTAAGTATTTGAAAAAATCCAATTTATTTTTTAAATAATATCGTTTACCTTTTGTATTATTGTATTGAATTATATTATTTTTTAAATAATGTATTATTATGAAACAAATAAATTTTTTAAACATCGTTTTTCACAATATTTTAAAATATAAAAAAAGATAACAATATCCCTATTAAGACTTCAATAATATTATAAGATATAATAAATAATATAACAAACAAAGATTATTTTATCTCAATAATATCATGTTATATTGATCCTATTAGCTAATGGTGAAATTTGTAAGCATTGTTTTGTAAATGTCATGTCAGAGTTTTAATAAAATGAAATTTAGGTAAATTTAAAGAGACACTGGCAACATCAGTAGTGACCGTCGCGCTGCGCGTGTTAACTAATCAACTATGTACTAAATCATTTTGCTGTTATTCAGTATTAAAAATTAGCACGTATTATTTTTATATTTATTTAAAGAAATTGTTACAAAATTGGTGTTGTAAAAATGACATTTAATATTTAGTCTGTAACGAGTTAAAGTTTTAGCCTTCCTTTTTTTTCTGACAGTGTTATAATCAGTGACTAGTATGAACTTTGAGGACTATGAAACTCTCCCGACCCAAAATTCCATCACACATATGACGGCGGGAGCAATCGCCGGTGTGATGGAACACTGTGTGATGTACCCGCTCGATTCAGTCAAGGTAAACGTCTGGTTCTTCACCATTTCTGACACCTAACCTAGAATGACAATTAAATCTCGTTACGACACAATGTTACATAAAAAAGAGATCCGGTATTTTCTAATTGATCATGCTTGAAAAACAGCTCTATTGCGATGTCCGATAACTATTTTATAAATTGCGTAAAAATAAATATATTCAACAATTCTGATAATATATTATATCGCTAATGTCCTTTTTATACAAGATATTGTATTACAAATGGTTCAAACTATTCATAAAATCAGAAAAAACAATAAAAATTTATGGCGAAATAGTAAAACATCAAACATTTGATTAAGTTTGCTATCATATTAATAATGTCAACTTAAATTTTTCATCCTTTTTCTAGATAAATAATATTTAACTATTTGACTTGTAATGACTACATTGCATATCTTTATTACCAATTTCAAGTAACATTTTATTTGTCAATAATACATATGAAGTATTTTTGACTTTGTTCAACTACATTTTTCTTATAATTCAACCATATAATGGTGAATTGTTCATATTTTTATCTATAATTATCTACTACTGATTTTAAATAATTATATGATATGATTAAAATATTCTATCATAATAAAACTGTTTAATGTACTTTTAATTATTCAGTTGATTAATGTAAAGTGGTAGTAAATAGCAGGTATTTACTGTTTATTAATTATTAGTTATTTATAATAATTATTATAATACATTGTAATAGTAAAGATTATTTAAGAATTTTCAATAATATTAGTAATAAAGCAAATATTTTATTTAAAGTTTAACATGTTTTTACAAGTTTTATTGATAAAAGTTATAAGTAAAGTCATTGGCATTATTTTTACTTAAATCAGTTGTGCTAATTTTAATAATAATGAAATTTACCAATAAACTTCCTTTTAAAAGTATAAAATAAATCAAAGGGTAATATGAATGAAGTTACAAATTTGAAAAAAAAATAATATTTTACAAGATATACCAACTGTAACCATGAACTGAACATAATATATAGTAATTTTTGTAAATATGTGTGTTTTATTTGCATAACATAATTAATGTACATTAAATATTAATAGTTTTCAAGAATTACAAATGCCAAGTTATAAAATATTTATACAATAATTAAATTAGGAAATAATCCACCTTGTTGGCTTTCTGCCAGCATGCCTGTGTCAAGAATGCTGTGTCACAGTCATCGACTCCTTTTTGGGTGCCACATGCTCGTATTTTAGCTTCATTCCTTTCTTTGAAATCCTCCGGTAATAAGGCTACTACAGCTTCAATGTCTACATTACCTTCAGAAAGCATTCCTGCAGTCTCCATGAAACATTTTGTGTAGCACTTGAGTTTGGGATCGGGCATTAAATCACCACCAGCATTTACCTTATCAATAAGTGATAGATCAACCCCAGTTTCAGATGCACAGCTTTCACGAAGCATTTTAGCTAGTTCTGCCATTTTCTCGTCCATTGCTAGACTTGTAGCAAATAGGCACAGTAGTACAAAGTAGTGCATTTCTTGAGTTTAGATTTCCTCGTTTAAATTGTACTGATAACTGAGATTGCAATGCTAACATTTTATACGGATTTTCTCAAAGTCATCAAAATTCATTACTTTATACTTTAAAATTATAGGATATTTCCCACTAAAATAATGATTGCATGTGATATTTGTAAATAAAATAGCGAGGTCTTTTCCAAAGTAGCAATTTTTTTAAGTAGGCTTTAATTATTTTAAATTGTATGTTAGATAGAATGGCAAAATTGATGGCACTTTTTTGAATTAGTAGTTTTGTATTTTTAAATAATTTAAGTGACTTTGATACACTCAAATAATGTTAGACAATACCTAGTTAAGGTATTAATCAATTTAAATTGGTTTAATATTTTGAATATAATTATTGTATCAGTGTCAAAACATTATATTATTAGTATTGTAAAACTACACATAGTATTATTGGCTATTCTGGTGGTGAACTGCTTCTGTATCATTGCTACCATTATCAATCTACTGTGTCCATCACTTAGCTGTAATGCTTGACCAAGTCCTGCCATTTCAAAGCAGTTTCTCAATGAACTCTAGAGAACTGTTTAAGATGTGTTTATGTATGTACATTAAACTACAGCAGTTTTTTGAGATACGGAAGTGACTGATCTGCTCCTGGGCATAACTAGCAGTACCTTACATCACGTTGCACCAACGTGTGGTAATTTAGACAGCATAGCATTAAATGTGTTTATGCTTAAGTTTTTAATTGGAAAGAACTTAAATATAGGTTGGCCTTGGGTGGCGTCTCTTAACTCAAGGAACCGTGCCCACCTGCCCCGTGTTCTATGTCGTAAAACTATACTTGCAATAAAGTTTTCCTCATATTGTTTTTGTATGTCTTTTTACTATTTATTTATTTTACTATTATTCGACAGACTCGAATGCAGTCCCTACGGTCAGCGCACAATGGCAGTATTGTCGAGACCTTCCGATATATGGTGCAACGAGAAGGACTACTCAGGTATGTTGCTAAATGCATAAATATGTATGCATGTATATTTGTGGTATGAAAACCCCAGTGGATATGTTACGCACTAATTGATCGGCTCGTCCGAAGTGATCGGACGGTCTCAAAAAAAAATCAGCGTGAAACAGTGCTTGAGGCACGTGACGTTACACCGCTGAAACGGCGAATAAGCCGGCAATACAATCATAGCGCGGATTGTGACGCGGTTTGCAATGGGCGGTGATCTCTTATCATAGAGGAGACCCGCCTGCTCCGTTGCACGCTAAACCAAAAAATAAGACCTTGAAACCCATATAACATTTTACATTAATAAATTGTAATGATAATTAATAAAGTGGACCCATATTTATATTTCGTAAAAACGTATTCCTAAAATGTTTTCAATGACTCAGTCTTGTTACGTTTGAAAAATTCTTACAGAATTAATTAAACTTTTAGTCAAATAGCGAAAAAATATAAATATTATAGAGGCACTATTAAAATCTGTATTCATATTACTAAGACCGGCTAAGATAATTGCGAAGAAGTTTTCAATGATTCAGTCGGGAGTTAGCTATTTATACTTAATTTTACAAAAGTGGCCCAGCCGATGTCATCCCACCCGCTACAAATATAAAATCCTGTATCCTCCATATCCGAAACACTAAACATTGCCTTCATTTTATTAAGTCTGGTTAAAAATAACCCATATATCATCCAGGATATCTACCTTATGTAATGTCATTAAATTCTGTCTAGCCCTTTTTGAGTTACAATTAGTGTAAATGCGCATACCTCTGTGTTATATAAGCATAATCGACTAAGATATATAACGAAAGCATTTATAAATCTCGTCTAGCACGTTTTGTTAAAATCGCACGACGCGTTTGTGCAGTGGGCTAAGCGCACAGCCAACCTCAACTATGTAACGTCGGTCGCCTAATTCATTCGCTATTTATTATTTTATCAGCACGTGCTCATGCGAACTAGGATTTCTCAGTTAAATGAATTTCAAATATGCTCATTCAATTTTGGCTTCAATAAAGCTCTAATGAACGTAACACTGATTCAGAAGGAACTTAGTAGAGAGGAATCGGCAAGAAACTGTTGTATATTTATTCAAATCACAATCTATTACAATTAGTCCTTAGGTCTAGTAATGCTAATAATAATAATTATTAGTTTGAGTTGCGAGTGCAGGGATTTGATTCCAGATGCTTTTGTCTTCAATGTAATTAGTAACTCTATAGTATGCCTTATTTATTCAAACTTGTCTAACAACACTAGCTTATTACAATATATATATATATATTGGAATGACTACCCGCTGTGTAACCAAACGGTCCTGACAGCTTCATGGCGGACAGTGTGGGCGATCAGAAGAACTCCCCGGGAATCTATTACAATAGAATTGTTTTTCTGACGTATGGGCTTTATTATTGTAAAAAAATCATCAAAAACTCTTTCAGTAATTTTCGCATAAAAGCGTTAACAAAGACATTTTCGTGTTAACAATATTTGTAGGATAATGGCGATTGTTTTCGGTTATTTAAACTTTTTTGTACGGTTTCTCATTGTTGACCAGAGAGACCTTTTCATCTTAACCCAGGCAGGGAGCGGACTCGCCGAAAAAAATGTGTTTTCCGTGATTAGAGCATGGTGTCTCCTGTGATACTCGGATCTCGACATGGGACGTCGCAGCACAGTTGTCAGCTTGAGGGTCTTGACTATATCTCGTGGATAGAGACTGAGGATGAAAAAGCCCTTGATTTTTGGCAACGACTGTTTTTTGTACGAATCGAGAGCATCCTAGATAAGTGGTTTAATAAGTTTACCATGAAGCGACAGGTATCGAGTTCGAATCCCGGTCCGGAAAATTATAAATAATTTAATTTATAATTTATTCGTTCTCTGATCGGGCAAGTTCCTTAATACTGTCGCATCCGTGGGAGAGCCATGCTGATGCCCTAATTCGGCCGGCTCGTCCGAAGAGGTACCACGGCCTCACAAAATACTGAAATCATAAGTTTACTTGAAACAGTGCTTTTTCTGTGTTTCGCTGAGTGAGTGATAATATCGGAGGCCCTTAAAAATGACCCGTAAGTGGCGTAAAAAGCCAGGAACACAACCAATGGGCAAAATGTGGCAAGTTTGTCCATATGGGGCGGTGGTCTCTTACCATAAAGTCTCTTACCTCGCTGCATACAGTGAGGTTCTTCTTTTTCCTCGTCAAAACATATTTTGTCTTTTTCCTCAAGTGAGTCTAATATTGTGAGCTTTGTGTTAAATACTGTAAAGGTAATTTGATGTCGAAAGTCCCAATGTGACGAAACGAGTTCTTTTTGACGATGTACCTGGCTCGTTCAGCCGATAAATTCTTGTAATTGTTAATTGATAAATTCTTGTAGTAATTGAGTATTTGATAAAAAAGGTTACTTTTATCGTGAGCTAGCGTGCTGATGCACACTTATCACCTCACGTACCGAGATATCGGTGCGATGCGATTAAAGCCGCTGCGACTTTCAGTGGCCGACAGACATCCTTTTTACTATTCAGTTTATACCTTCTCTTAATCATACTCGATCTTCGAATAGAATCTTTGACAAGTTTTTTTATAAAAATCGGAAGACAATCGAACAGGAGGCTTACCTAGGATAAGCGGCCCTAAGGCTATGGATACCTCTAGCCCCAGCACAGTAACCGCTGCGTTTCCGGTTTTTAAGGGTTTTTAATTCGCTCTTTTATTTAAAGTCGCAGGTAGCTGATTCCATAGGGTGGTGGTGCGCGTCTCCAAATACCTTAAAAAACGCGCACTTGTGGAACGATAGACTTCCAGGTGAGACGGATGAAACTTTATATTTTGCATCATGTTAGATGATGAAGTTAACATGCGAGTGTTACCATGCCTCGTTCGTACTGTGGTCTGTCAAGTATCGTCCTAGTTTTGACAAGTACAAACCTCAGGATTTCTCGTCTATAAACTGCGGGGCTTATGGATATTATTTTACCTACTGTCCAATTATTAAACTTCAGCATTTGTAACTGGATTTAAATAGCAAAATATTTAAATAAAATTGTAACATAGAGAGATTTGTATTTAAAGACGAGTTGGGAAGTTCAGAGGTAATTTTTTTTATTTCTTTCTAAAAGTAACATTTGGTACTATAACTACAGTGTAAACTCTATATAACGACACTGAAGGGACTGTGCATTTTATAGCGTTATAAAGAGTTGTCGTTAAATGCAGAGAAGAAAAGGTGGATGGAAGACCAGCTAAACCAACTAAAGCCAATTGATTTCGGCGTTTTAGTGAGTTTGTCGTTAAATCGAGGGACGTTACATGGAGTTTACACTATATTTAATAAATTAATATTCCTACTAAGCAATACGATATTGCAAACTGATGGTTACATTATATTTTATTAAGGAACTCATAATGCGAAGAGATCACCGCCGCCCATCGACAACCACGCCACAATTTGGGCAATTTGGTTGTGTTACGGGATTTTTATACCGTTTAAGCGTATATTTTACAGGCTTCCGGTATCCCCACTCTAGTTGAAGGTATTCACGGTGCGTTCTCTGTGTGCCCGTGGTATCACATCGGAGGAGCCAGCCTTATGATTGCGTCAGCAGGGCTCTTCTACGTGTAAGACAGTGTTATGATCCTTGCCCGGCCAGAGTCGCGTCGTTCCAATGACCGAAGAAATTTCAAAATAAAATATAAATTCTATTCAGACCGGGGACGCATCCCGGTACCTCCGACGTTACAGTAGCTAACTAGACCACTCGGTCATGAGGCTCTTAGAGATAGGTATGTGCAATAAATGATGCAATAGCTCTTATCTTATCAAAAGTGACTATATTTGTTGCGAGTTAGCAATAAAATGATAAATGTGTCTCGCGGTCGTTGTTGAAAATAATAGACAAACAAACTATAATGTTCCCAGTTAATATTATAAAGAGGAAAAATTGGTTATATTGTTTGATTTAAATAGAGTCCGAATCTACGGACGATTTAAAAGACTTACATCTCGTACACTGCGAACTAATAATTGAGTAGGTGTAGCCGTGTTTCCTAACCTGGCGTCCACGGATCCCCGGGAGTCTGCGAGAATGCGTATGTATGGGGTCCACGTCATCATCTCTGGACCATACATAAAATAAATACCAAATCTGATTTTTTTATGCTGATTATTTGATTAAGAGATCGTGAATACTGTCCTTGAAGTCGTAGGATACCTGGGGATCCATAGACGTAACGTATATGTAGGAAAAATGTCCCGAAAGATTTTCATAATTATGAAAAATTTATTCATATTCTATATAATTAATTTGTATATATATATATATCGATGTCATCTGAACAAAAGGCCTCATATCGCCACTACTGTGCCTCATATCACTGTTTTTCGTGAGTCGGCATTTTTTAACGTATAGAAATATATATACGTAAAACCGGTCCGATAGATATAGTATTACTATGTAACCGAACCGGTACAAGGCTAGATCCATTTGAGATTTCAAAAATCGCACAATTATCGCGCAAGGTGACCGCAGGATTTTAGTTTGTCATGTTATAAATCGTCATCATGTTAATAATTATTGTATTCTTTTTGACAATTTCATATGGTATCAAGTCAAAAATTTTTATTCAATAAACCTTAATATAAACTATTATAAATCGTCGTACGGGGTGATTTAGCCAAGTTTCATATTCTAACAATGTTTAAAGCTTAGTCTATAACTTCACAAATAATTCAAATAGCTACATACATTATGTTGTTATAAACTGAAACTCAATTTTCGTTTGGCTGAGGGACACATGGCCATGCATCATTATCTTTTAAATAATTATGTACACAATGGTTTCATAAACAAAGTTATTATTATTAACAAAAATTGCGAGGAAGTAGTAGAATCATCTAGAATAGTACTCACCATTGGCATCTAGCCTCGGCAAGGCTGAAAGTGCGTCTTTATGATACGCTATTTTTTATACGTCGTATTGGTTTGTTAATAATTCGGCAGGCAGCTGGTCCCACAGAGTGGTGGGCCGCGGTAGAAAGTGTCTAAGAAACGCTCAGTTGTGTAGTGACAAACATCGAAGTGATGCAGATTTAAGTATTGTGCCGCGACGTTCGACGTTGAAGTTCAGCTCCAATCGTTAATAATAAAATGAGACGTAGCTTTCTACTGTGTCGTTTAATTTTCTAAACTAGACATACATCATGAATTGTAATTGGTTCTTACGAGTATAAACAAACGGAATATTATCGTTGTATCTGTAATTTGTTGGGGTAATGCGGTTCAAGGTTAGTAACTCACCCATACCCAGCAGAGGCTAGGGCCAGGGGTGGCCATGGGCGGAGGCCCGCTTATGCTGATGAGCCTTCTGCTCGTTTGCAACCGTTTTCATAAAAAAGATACATTTTTATAACATTCCGGACTAGGGTTTTTATGAAGCACTCTTTATATTTTAAATTCGATAATACGAAACTATGGTATTTATGGTATAGCGGACAACGGAGCAGGTATGTCTCCTATGTAGTAAGTAACACTGGCGCCCATGGACAACCCACAGTCCGAGCATTGGTTGTATTGTTTAATTAAGCGGTATTTTAAAGGGCCTCCGACATCCTTACTCCCTCGGCGTGCTGTGATTGACCACAATATTTCAGCGTTATGTAACGATCAGCTGTTATTTGCAACCGTGAACTTGACCCTCCATTGTTCCCGCATTTCATGATTAATAAAGTTAGTAAGATTTACTTTCATAAGTTAAGTATGTATGGTAATGATCTGCTGATTTTATTTGGCAACTCGTAGCGCACTCCGGCCTCGTACGGGTTTTTAAACATCAGTAATAGTTTTAACACACACAAACACCCGTCTTGCTTCGTCATTTCTTTGGTAGTTTTTACACCTTGGCGTTTAGTTAGGATTTCTATTTTTTATAAATATAATATAATTATATGTTCAACAAAGAGCATTCTTTTTTCCTAGATTTTAAAAAGATTTCGTAGCGTACGCTATATAAGGATTTTTTCGGAGACTTTTTTACACCTACAGTTACATTATTGAATTTAAGTAATGATCCCTTTTCTTAATATAATATACCTTTCCTCGATAAATGGGCTATCCAACACTGAAAGAATTTCTCTAATCGGATCAGCGCTTCCTGAGATTAGCGCGTTCAAACAAACAAACTCTTCAGCCTTATAACATTAGTATAGATTTAATGGCGACTGATGACTCGGATCCGCTTTTTGTCTTCGCGACATCTTTAACAATATACGAAACATTATAGTTGCTTGAGATTAACAACAATCTTATCCTGCAATATAACTACTATATTTATATTACTATATTTATATTTATACTATATTTCCCCGCTGGAGAGCCGCGCTGGAGCTTACGCACCAATTGGGCCGGCTCGTCCGGAGTGATATCCGGGCACACGGGATATCAGCTTGACATACTTCTTGTATTATGTATCACTGAGTGAGTGACGATGGGACTAATGGAGAAGCTCAGAGTCACTCAGCGAGCTTTGGAGAGGGCAATGCTCGGAGTCTCGCTGCGAGATAAAAGCAGAAATGAGGTTATTCGCAGCCGAACCAAAGTATCCGACATTGCCCACCGTATTAGTAAGTTGAAGTGGCAATGGGCTGGCCACATCGCTCGACGAACCGACAACCGATGG
>DWCF01006150.1:0-12914 GCA_018230265.1 Delias oraia
GTCTAGATGTGACACCGGAACAGATCCAGACATATCCTCAGATGCAAGTGAATGCTATATTAATGTTCCCGAATGTTTGTATCACTACGGACAAGACGGCCCAATTAGTGTGTCAGCATATGCATCAGCATGGCTCTCCCACGGGTAAACTAAATTTAAACACATAAAGATAAGTTGATTACACACTGTCCCTAGATAATCGTCACACATTTAGCATCTGTTAGACTTATGTGACGTGACTGAAATATCAATGAGTGAATATTGAGTTATAAAATCGATGTCAACTTTTAACGGCTGCCCCACCAGGAGGTCTCTCGTCTTCTGACGATAATCGCACAGTCACGTATCAGAGTAATCTAAGTTTTATTGGACAATAAATATTGCTTTGTAAACGTTTTAGGCCTAAGTAATTTAAATGCGACGGACAAATTGCAGGGACTTTTTTGTGGCTGCCTATGAACAACAGCTTTAATAATATAATTTCAGGGGCCTCGATCTTTTCCACTCATTCATTGGTCCACAGTATAAGTACTGTTTCACGCCGGTACTTACTGAGCCCATGGTATTACTTCGCACGAGCAGTCCCGATTAGTGCAACAGCATATGCTTCTGCATGGCTTTCTCACGGGTACAGACAGTATTAAGACACCGGCTCGGCCAATGTCAAGCCCGAATAAACTGTACATTTTAACATTTTTATTCCGACTCAGCTTCGAACTCGTATTCCCTACTTAACGGTACAACAAACAATTATAGATAGACCAATAAATGGTTTTATGAATACATAGAAATAATATTTTGTATAAAATATGAGTACAGTATTATTGTACTCATAGTCTACTGAGACCATGGGAGAGAAACATATTTTTATTTTACAAGTGAATGTCAAGCTTCAGTGAATTCCAAACAGAAACTTTTTTCTTCTGAATAAAAACTAGGAACGCGGGCATTAAACTATTGACCAACATGGCCATCGAAAGCGGTCGGAAGCCTACTGCAGATAAATTCAACGTAAAGGTTTTAAGATTTATAATGATAGTGAAAAAGATACATCTTACGTAAGATGTATGTGCTACAAGTACGGGTACACGGATAGATGCGTGATTCTCGGTCTTAGATTTATACCATTTGAAAATAATTATCTGTATAGTATAGTACTGTATAAAATATCTGATTAATTTGCTTTCTTAATATACAACATGTCTGCCAAAGCAAAGAAATATATCACGAAAAAATAAAATTGGAATAAAAAAACGATAATTGCCGTAATATAAACAGATATAATTTAAAAGATTTCTGTTACGTGCTTTATTTATAAAGAAAGCAATTCCAGCATAGTATAAAAGTGATTTAACTTGTATAAAAAAATATTGGGAAAAGCTTATACGGTTTCACCAAGTGACAAATCTGGTATCACTGGTGTCGCATTTTGGTAAAATCAATTACAAACACAAAAGCACGGACATCGGGCGCGTCAACAATACGTGTATTATAGACACTTGCTTGCTCACACTTCCTGTCTCATTGTCGCTTTTCTATATGATTTTATTGAAATGATTCTGTTCATTTTATTTGTGGGTTCGGCCATTTTATACAATATCCGGGCGGTCGTACGTAACGCTTTAGCTAAATTGATAACAATATGTCTTTACCGTATTCTGACTGTGACTTATTACACATAACAGCTTCCGGTTTGAAATTACCTGCAACCAAATTTATCTATTAGATTCATACATTACTAATTCAAAAGCTTCTATTCTATATATTTTTTTTATTATTCCAAACGGTAAAATAATATTTAGGTTAACTTGGCTAGTTATAATCTTTTTAAACCAAAAGCAGGCAATAGATGTAAAAATTACTTTAAAAATTTGGACATTATGATAATTATATATATTCAAAAGTTTTTAATATTTGTATTGTTATATTAGCTATAAAATTGGTGATATTTAAATAGAAGTAATACTAATGTTGCTAATTAACATAAGTATTCATTAATAAGATTTTAAATCTTATGAAATTATTATAAAAGTAAGCAATTAGTTGTGAATAATATTTGAACGAATGAGCAAACACGGCAACTACTTGTACCGTGCGAGTGAAAAGCACCCGACCTGTGTTAGTCGCTTTATGAGATTTCGACACTTTCTTAAGCATTTGTAATAAAATGTACGAAAAATGAGCTTAAAGGAAATTTAATATAAAAGCTAAAGTTGTTGACTACGGCACGGTTTTGACGGGAATCAGCCAATATTATCTATTATATTAATTATCTTTTATGTACGACAGTCAAAACTGGATAACCGAGACTTCAAATGTCCGCGATGATTTTTCTTTTATAGAGGTTAAGAATCCTAAAAATCTGATTATTTCTTACTAACCATTTTAGATTACTGAGTTACAAAAATAAATCTTTATTATTTATAGACTATAAAAATATATAAAATATTACATAATTAAATAAAAAATACGTTTATGGATATTAAATATTTATTGAAATTATTAGCTTATCTAAAATGTTTTATCTGTATAATATTATATAATCACAATTACTTGATGTATGATGGATGACTGTTAATTTATTAAGCGACGTTTAACTGTCGCATAAAGAGATACAGGTAAGTATCAGTCTCACTAGAAGAAGTTCGCGCGTGAGAAATGACTGTCACTTATAGTTCCTTATGTTACTCACTTTTACTGGTTTGATAATGGCAAATCGATGGGACCTGCTAAAAAACCCCATTAATTGTAGTCTCGTCTATACAGTTGTAATTTACTAAGATTTAATTGTAATTATTTTCAGTTAGAAAATTCAAATTCTAAAATTATATTCTAACAGAGTGTTACAGTGTTAGTCTACATGCGTAAAAACCCATCCAAACAAATTTACAAAGAAAACTAATAAAAAGGCCTTCATTTAATTGCGCGCTGATATTACAACCTCTTTAATATGTACAGCGTATCTCGTTCGCCTCGCGTAATATCGATTAGGTATGTAATAACTACTCATTCACGCTATTGTGGCCAATGAACTTAAGTACCGTTATCAAGACACATCCAAATATAGGACAATTAGTTCAAAAGGGCAGCTGTTTTTATTACGCTTCAATCATTAGAATGCTGACATTTTGAAAGCAATTTCAAGTGGGTAAAACTTACTAGACACAAATCTAATACATACTATATACTACATCACATTATAATTAAGTGACTTTCACTTTACATTTTTGATACAATACAATAAACAAGAAACAATCACTATGGTTGACAAGTCAATTCCGTGGAATAATAAACTATGAGAATAAACAGTAACGAGGCATAAATACTTAACTGATCGATTTGTACGCAAAACACATCCAATGAAAGCAAGGTGAGCTAACGCGCGTGACTCGACAAAAGTGAGCCGCTATACACTATGAATTAGTTATAATGCTACTTACGTAGTGAGAATGAACGACGGCCAATCACGGGTCAATTGTCAAGTAGCTATTATGTCTGTCAAATTTTAAGTGGTCAGAGAAACATTAGAATTAAGCATGAGTTGCAAATACAACGGTTCAGTTTACATATTATTTAGATATATAAGAAGTTTTTCTATATATTAACGTCTTGATTTCTCACTCAAAATAATGTTTTAAGTAAGCGCGTCATCATAGGTTTGTTTGTAGTCGCCCTTTATATTTTTTTCTTTTATATTTTCAAAAACAAAAACGAAACGCCTTCAGCAAAGTTTTCTTCCCTTACTTAGATGAAGGATGTATAGGGGTAGCAATTTATTTTATAGCAGTGTGTAAAACATTTAGGTGCCACCTATCAAACCTCTCTCGTATGACCTATCGTGTAAAAAGCCGACTTGCCTAGTATATTTGTATTTAAGCCCATTCAAAAAATAACAATGGTAACAACCTCGATAAAGCTTTGTAACAAAACAAATTTTCAAAACACAAATGAAAATACGTAAAATACAAAGCAGCTAAGGGGTTGAGATTAAAAATGTAAATCTTTGTGAGCTGTGCAAATTATACCTAAACAAACATGCTCGCATGAGACCCACAATTTAAAAGCTTAATTAAAATAAAACCTTCAAATAATTTATGCATACAAAAAGAACTTGATGTCACATAAAGTGGGCGAAACAGTTTAAAAAAAGAACTTTAAAGTTTTTTTTACGCGAGACAATGAGCAAACACAGCTGGAATGCAAAACGATTGTGGACTGGACACGTGATGCTGCCGAAAGAAACTGCAATTTATTGGGAATATCTTCCGTTGAAATATTACGTGTTTATTATGTGTGTTATGTGTGTTTGAAAAAGAAGTTTTAATGTCACGGAAACCACGGCATGTTTTTTATTCTATAGCGGACAACGGAGCGGGTGGGTCTTATATGTGGTAAGAGAACACCGCCGCCCATGAACAACTACGCCACAGTCTGAGCATTTTGGTTGCCGACTTTTTACGCCACTTAAGCGGCACTAAAGGGCGTCCGATATCCTCACTCACTCAATCGCCGTGGTTTTGCCCTTAGATGACTTGATAGTCTACAAGGACTGATAGAACGCGGATACGATATAATGCCTAAATATTAAACTTATTTAAATTTCAGCCCAATATTACATATATATTTCGTTTTTTTATTTTGTGCCTACAACTATAATTTTAAGAAATTGTTATTCCTTTCCAATCAATTACGGTACTCAAATTTCTATAAAACTAGTTGCAGCTTGTTTTTCAATATCCCGTCTATGATCCCTAACTACGGATGAAACCGTCTGAAACAGTTTCATTGCGAAGAGAAATCTCGACAAGTGCCATTTTTTCATTCAGATAAGCAACCTGATTTCGCCGATAGGACTTTATCAGATTATCTTCCCAAGCAAGGAAAGGAAACGTATTATTGTTGCGACTACTGCCAGCCATAAACACAGCCCGCCTTTAATTAACAAGGAGCGTTCGGGATTTATAAAACTACTAGTTTATTTACAAAACCATTATTCGTTCAGATAGCAATCGTATCCTTACAATTACAAATATGTCTGACATATGCTCCATCTAACGTTTTTCACGATTGTGGAAATTAATATATTTGGTAAAGTCTACTCTATCGATTATTTTTTATTCACAAAGTTATTAAAAGCCGGCAACGCACCCGTGGTGCTGCGGGGTTATCCATGGGCGGAAGGAAGCTTGCCCTAGATGAGCCTCATGCTGTTGTTATCCGCTGTCTGAACGATATAATAATAGGAATTATTAATATTCAATTGCTATATGTATCTGTAATTTTATTAAGGTGTTTACATATTCTAGTACGGGTATGTTTGAATAGATTAATATTAGAATTTAATAATGTGAAACTCTTTTTCAATACGAAATATGACATCTTTTCAATTGTTGGTCGAGTATTGGTTGAATAAAGCAGTGTTCCGCAAACTTTTTGTCTTCAAGGTAAATCTAGGAAAAGGTCAATTTTTAAAGGTACACGAAAAACAAACAAAAAACATATACAATTTCACACTATACATGCTAACACATAGTACACATTTTGGGGAAAACTGGTCTAAAGTACGTTTGGAAGAACTTCGCTTTCTCGTTCTATAGAACAGTGTTCCGTATAGTGTGTACCATGGCACATTGGTGTACCTTCGGATAGCTATAAACTTGCTAATAAAAAGTTAGGTACACATATATATTTACGCGAGCCCACCAGCGCAAGGTTTTTGTTTCGTTGTTTTGGTTCTTAATAAATAAATATTGACGAATAATTACATAAGATTTTTTTTGTTTATGGTGTACTTTTAAAAATTTACCTCTTCCTAGATGTACCTCTACCTTGAACACAAAGTTTGCGGAACACTGCTATAGATAGACTATAAGGATATGCGTGATATATTTTATTTTCTATAATTTATGGTAGGTATAGAGTATAGACAATAATCATTTGTTATATTAATATGTACCCATTGTAATACGTCAAAGATATTTGAGGTCTGGTATAGATGACAATCCTTTTGTTCAACGAAAGGCGTGGCGAAGACAATAGGGTTTTAACATTCAAAATGTATGTTGAGACATTGATTACAGGTTCACACATATCTTGTCATATTTTAACACTATGATAGTTATTAGATACACTTCGTTTATTTGCTGGCGACAGTTCTGTATTTATAAAGGATCACGTAATCTTATACAAATATGAAGGGGTGCTCCTGCTCGTGTATTAAGAACACGCGGTTAAGAACCCGAAACGATATAAAATAATATTTTCTGTAGACTTTTCTCGCCAACTTAGTCCTTTATTTTTTAATTATAAATTAGCCACGTAAATACTTGTATATAGGTTGTGTATTTCTGCCTGGGGGTGTCCATGGGCGGAGGACCGCTACCCTAGGTGAGCCTCCTGCTCGTTTGCCACCGTTAATATAAAAAAACTCACTGTATTAAAATTTTAGTTTTATTTAAAATTATTCTTAACTATCAATCAGTTAATAACTTAACCGAAACCGTAGATAAGGTAACAGATGTGTTTTTTAATTAGTAATATAAGAAACATACTCGCGTTAAATAAAATTAAAAAGCTATGTTTTAACAGCGGGGATTCGTGTTATATTATTCAAAGCATTAGCATTGTATCTTTCACTGCATATTCAAAAGAACAAATTTACGACATTTAATGATAAAATTAAATATATACTAAACATTTTATTACCTTACTAAAAACTTATCGATTTACGTTATAAATAATCTTTATTTACAACGTATGCGTTGTAAATTATATTTATTTGGCTTTTGAGAAAATTTAATGATTTTTTACCGTATAAAATTAAAATTGAATGTCAATCAATTGTTTTGTTTTTAGGATACTATTGTAGAGTTTCTTAAAAGTGTAGTATCTAAAATATAATGTAAATTGTTGATACTTGTGGGTATATTTAGCGTTGACAAAGTTTAGAAAGATTTTAGAAATGAAAGAGAGGAATTCACAGTAAATAAGGAATTAGTGTCCTTGAATTTTCTAAATACATGACTCGATGTTTGCTTGCCAAAGTATTAAATTTCAAAAATAGGATAGGAATGTGAAATATATAATAATAAAAATGTAATAAAAGCAAAGCAATCTAATCAAAGCTAACAATACCTTAAACGTAAGCTAGAAATAATTAAAAATAATACTTTGATTTAAAGAATGCCTTATTTTACACCCCCATACGTTTTATAAAACAATACTGGCTTAAATGAAACAAAAAGGAGCGATTTGAAAGCGTTAGCACGGCTATTGTAATTCGATATTTTTACGACTTAGGAAGCCATATGAACTCACTGCGCATTGATGTGGGCTTCAAAACACCGAACACTTGTGGTTTATCACTTGGAATAAGCGAATATTCTAGTACTAATGTTCCGTTACGGTTCATTGGATATGTTTGATAGAATTTATTTCCCCAATCCTATTCAGAAAAATTCTGAACGATTCTAATAATAACAAATTCAAAGAAGAACGTACATGTTTTCGTTATGAACTGTTAACGAATTTAATTTTAAAAATCGATGAGTATAGCTGGGCGTAGTATTTGAGACACCCGGACAGTCATATCGAATTTCAAAACTCATCAAAAATCTGTAATAAAAAAGAAATCACAAATACTGTTATTTAGGTATAGAATGAAAAAAAATCTGTCCCAGAATATCTTTCATTTGTCTCAATGTGAACGAAAAAACCGTAACAGTACACCGAATGTCGTAAATATTTAAAGAGAATCTCAAGATGTGTCAAATCATCAAGCTCTCCCCTTCAACGAATACGAAAATGTCAATTTGTTTACGAATTACGCATAAATTCGTCCCCAAAGACAAGACATCTCGTGCTGCGATCGCTGTACTGACATTTCAATAAAATTTACGGAGCCGACTGCGTCCGCTGAACAAAAAATGTGTTCCGCTTATATCGGCTTCGTTAAAATATCTCTGGGGATGATACACCTATTATTGTACTTGCATATGGACAGTTTCCCTATAAGAATAATAATTTATGGCAGTTGACTATTTATTCGAAGAATTCTATGTTGTCCAATCTGTGTTTTACTTAGGCTATTCCAATCCCCATCATTTCCTACACATTACAAGAGCTTTTCTATACCCCTTTTGTATTTATGATATGTTGCGAGCTGAACATTTTATGTTGGCTAGTAGTCAAAAGTAAAAGAATTTATAAGATAATTATTGTATAGATGTGATATTAAACCGAGGAATTCGTAGTTTTGTAGCTATAGCTACATAACGTAAGGAAAATTAGACCTTCAAAGTACACGGTACCAAGGAAACCTTTATGGAATCGTTTCTTTTTTATGGAATCATAAATTGAAGGTACAAAATGTGATACTTTGACAACATAACCTTTGCAGTTTTATGTAACTCGTTTCTTAAGAATTTTATACGAAAGACAATAAAAGTAAGGTCTACGCGTGTGGTTCATAGAATATTTTGTTTCGTTGAATGCTGTTTTCCAAAGTATATTAAATGAAATAATAATTAAGCCAACCAGCTGTAAGCTAATCTGTTCATAAGTTAGACATCTCTCATGTCACTGGATATTATAAGGAACCAAGTAAATATTATGTGAGCACTTCAAACTGAAGTTGAATATTGAAAATATCCGTAGACTGGTAGAGGTATTGTTAATACGTCGCGTAGACAATGCACGAGTAGGGTGAATTCCAAAATTAGTGTGTTCGCTGAGTGGCGTGGCCAAATGCACGGAACATTGATATGTGTTATTGGCCATGACATGCGTCTAAGCATACTTCGTATTTTTGTCGCTGTCACCAATGTTTATACAGATGAAACTTTATTCGGCCAGAGTTCGACGAAATTAGTCTTGAATTTATTGTCTCTGTATTTTAAACGACACCACTTTGGTATTTAGATGGGAATTGTATAATGCTTACGCATTTTTTGTAACGATAACAGTTCTATAGGCTATTAGTAAAGTTTTATTTTAGTAATGAGAAGAAAACTATCCAGACTTGAATTAATATTTTTTACAGAGACTGGGATATGTGTTAAAGGTAATTTATTTGTGCCTTCAATTATTTCAAAATTTATCACTTTTTTATTCAGCAGTATTGTTTAAGTTGTACTTTATTCTATCTCCAATGTGTTAGTTAAGTCACAAAAAAACTAACAAACTAACAAAAAATATTCAGTTAAGGTTAATAGATTTTTTTTTTAAAATAATTTATTAAATTCCAATATGTTGAAACTTTAATACTTCTACAATTACTACTGTGTATGTACTCTCGAAACTCAAATATATCAGATCATCATGTGCGATTGTGATTTCGTAAAGTAATCCTAACAAACTCGTGGGATAGACATGCTGAAGTATATGCCGACGCACTAACAGAATACTCAGTGTGAAACGGTACTTGTACTGTGTTTCGCACAGGAAGTGAGCATATTGGAAGCAAGGTAAAAGTACCGCTTATGTGGCGTAAAAAGACGGCAACACAACCAATGCGCGAACTGGGCCGCGGTTGTTCATTGGCGATGGTGTTTTCTTAGCATACAGGAGACCCACCTGCTCCGTTGGCCGATATAGAATAAAAAACGCACATCTGTCATATCATCATCATCATCAGCCTATTCAAGTCCACTGCTGGACATAGGCCTCCCCCAATGACGCCCACCTGTCATATAGATATACCTAATTAAAATTAAGTGGATGTCAATACCTTATAATATAATTGATTACGGAAATATAATGAGGTATACGAAAGAAAACTACAGCCGTAAATCAAACTGAAAAATGTATCGAAATAAAACCTTGCTTCTTTATTTGTTTTCTCGTAACATATTGCTAAATCAAACCAATTTGTTATTAAATAACAATTTATATTCTGTATCGATGAATAAATAACCATTTAAAACAACATTTGCTCTTAAGTTTTATGCGCTGCAGGATATTTTAAATATGACACTTAAAACTAATAAAAAAGCATCGACTGGGCATATTTCATTATTTTTTCTCTAAAACAGCGGGGTGCCATGTTTTTTAGGTTCAGTTCGGCCCACGCGTACAATCGTTCACACTTTAAGTGTTTCCAGTAGTATAAGTAATACGTAAATATAATTGACTAATTCGTATGAAATTATGTCATAGAATATATATTATCTAAATATGGGTATTTTATATTTTAATGGCGCCATTGTTTCATTACATGGGATTCTTACGTATGTATTATCAATAGTAAAGTAATTTTATTTACAAATTTCTCTTTTTATGAAAACAGTACAACCAGTTGGGAATGTAATATGTCAACTAGCCTAGAAACTCCCAGAACCATCCAAATACTTCTGTTTGACGTAACAATAACATCTTTATTATTTACAGTGTCTCAATCTCAAAGTATAGAAACCGAATAAATTGCGAGTTACACTTAGTTTTTCTTACAATTTCCATCATCTAGGCCGACTGATTTAACTGAATGTTTAGTATTTTTTTTTATTTTTTTATGGAAAGGAATGGATGGATAACCAGCCCTCCGCCCATTGACACCCTTAGCCTTTGCAGAACCGCGTGTGCGTTGCCAGCCTATAAGGAATAGGAGCGCTCTTTTCTTAAAGATTCCCAAGGCGTATTGATTTGTGCCTTGTTTGTGCATTGTGTGTGGTTTGAAATACCTCTGCTGGCAGCTGATTCCACAGAGTGGTGGTGCGCGACATAAAATATCTTAACACCTTTAGTTGTGGTACGACAAAAATCGAAGTGATAACGATTAAATTTTGTAATTTGCTTCGATGTTCGATGATGAAATTCAGTTGCTGGTTGTAATCCAAACAGCGTACATTTCCCGTAATTAATGCGAAAGAAGATTCTGAGCGAACCAACATTAATACGCAACGCCAAAGACGTCATAAATTCGAGCCGCTCTACGCTGAATGCGATCAAGAGGAAGACGCTGATATTCGGGAGCCCGCCTAGAGGTGCGAGCAATACTCCGTATGACGCAGAATATGCGCTTTTAACAGTTGCTAGCGACAGCCAGAAATGAAATAGCGCGTCGCCCTATTGAGCACTCTTAGCTTCATGAAGGCTAATTTAGGCTTTTCCATGTGACCGTGAAATTGAATATCACTGGAAATGTTGACACCAAGTATTCCGATACTCGGTGGTTCCGATCTGAGGTGGACAATGGTGGTCTGTAAAGAAGGACATACGAAAAGGGAAGACTTTCAAAATGAAAGCAAAATGTTACTGAAATGTATTCAATAAAACCTCTGTTTTATTGTTATTTGAACAACTCAAGAAAAAAATTGGATCTCGATTAGATCCATTTTTTTTCTTAAAACTATTAGTATAGATCGAGTTTTTTTCGTTGTATCGACACCTCTAGGAATTTTGATCCGGTATTTAGATAACCGACCGTACCTCCATCAATTTTGTACAAAATATTTAAGTTAAGATCGGATCGTTTTTATTGCCTTTAAAAGATTAATGAGATAAAAAGATCGGACAGTTTCGGACGGATTTGAGAAACAATAAACTTTGACACATTTGGTTTACATGCGTTGTTTGTTTCACAATGACAACCAAACAAATGTATTTTGAAATACAATTTACATCAAAATATTTAAATAGAGAATACATCTATTAGTCTCAGACAAGTTATCAATTTTAAATAGATAGTACTGTTTACTTTGTTTTTTTCTCGTGTGCGCATTTCACGCTAAGAACGGCGTGAAAAGTAATATAGTATTGTCCATGCTGTAGAGAAGAACATTTTTATTATTGTAGAAGAAATAACTCCATCATTGATGCTGCTGTCTACATTAAAGCGATAAAAACAAAGCAACATCGAGCTATTTATAATTTGTCAAGCATTATTACTGTCGCGGTATGAGAAATGTTCACGCTTCGGCAGTTTCATAATTTAAACAAAGTCCAGTAGGATGTGCTGAGGGCGGGGCCTGCGTACACGCAGCTTAATAAAAGGGTGGGACGAAGTAATTATATTTTCTACTCTATGTTAGTTATACTATCGTGCTATGTCTATTAATTAACGTTAGGCAATCCCTGCAACTATTTTCTTACTCAAGAAGTTTCACAAGCTTTTCGGGCCGGCAAGTCCGGACGTGATACCACGGTCTTACAGAATACTGAGCGTGAAATGGTAGTTGTATATGAAACGGTTCTTCTACTGTGTTTTGCTGAGAGAATAAGAATATCGGAGACACTTCAATATGTACTAAAGTGGCATAAAAAGCCGCCTACACAACCAATGTGTGGACTGTGGTGTGGTTGTCCATGGGCGGCGGTGAACAAACACAACCCCATTTCCCACACTTCACTTCTGATTTATATGGTATCAACGGATTCTAAGAGATTAATTTAAACAAAAAATGTACTAAATTAGTAAAAGTAACTATTGTGTCTACAAGATTTCTCAAGAGAGCACAACTAGAGCCTATCAAATAAATAACATATAACCATAGGTAGTTATAATTTTAACATACAAGGGATTTCAGCATGAAATTTTTCATTTTCCTCAACCAAAGCGATTATCTGAACAGGCAACAAATTTTACGAGCATTAAAACTATCTCCATTTCATCAAAACCCTGGTTGGTATAAAGCCGTAATAGAATCCCAATCAACTCCGTACATATTATAATAGTATTAAGTATAATCAAAACTACCACTTTCACAAAACTATAAGTATAGTCATATATTTTGTTAATAATCCCGGTATTACGTTATTTATGTATGTAATTTCGAATTTGATTGCTTTTTAAAACTTATATCTGATGGTGATTAAAGCATTTTTAATTGGATACATACTTATAGCTTTGAATAATGTGTCGTGGTCTTTTCAATTAATTTATTTATCAAGTAGCAGCCCGGAACAGCATTTCAATATTT
>DWCF01006151.1:0-12911 GCA_018230265.1 Delias oraia
CCATTCAAGTCCACTGCTGGACATAGGCCTCCCTCAAAGACGCCCACCCGCTGCGATCTTGAGCGATGTGGATCCAGAATTTATTTAAGACTCTTCAATTATAATACTAATTTACCAAATGCCTTCATATTTTAATAGAAAAATAAAAGCTTTCACCCATGGGAGAGCCATGCTGACACACTAATTGGGCCGGCTCGTCCGAAATAATACCACGGGCTCACAGAATACTCAGCGTAAAATGATAGTTGTACTTCAAACGGTTCTTTTCCTATGTTTCAATGAGTGAGTGAGAATATCGGAGGCCCTTAAGAATACTCCTTAAGTGGCGGTAAAAACCCAGCAACACAACCCAATGCACGGACTGAGACGCGGTTGTCCATGGGAAGCGGTGTTCTCTCACCATATAGGAAGCCCACCTGCTTCGTTGTCCTCTATTCATAACCACCGTTTCAAGAACAATTACCATTTCACGGTGAAAACATAATAGAAAAAAGAGATATGTGGATGTGTGTGTGTGTGTTTGTGCCTGTGTGCGTGTATTCATGCGTGCCAACGTAACAAGCAAAGTTTTCCAGCCAAGTTTTTTGACAAAAATATATAATGCTACAGATAATTTTACGCCGTTTCGTACATCCTGTACGAAAGAATTTAATTTTGTTTAAGCGAAATAGATTAGATTAGGCGTCGCATGAGTAATGGTAAGACAAAGTTAATTACTTACATCAAAGTATGAGTCAGGTTAAGGAGATTAAACAAGTTTAAATTGCCAACATTCTGTGGTTGTCTCTTGTTATTAAATTTCGTATATTGTAACATTATACGTTCACTAATGGAATGAGTTCAAGCGCCATCGGGACAAATGTAAAATTAGACAATTATTTCTAAAATTGTATATTTTAGAGATTTTACGTGTAAAATCGGTAAAGTTTTAAACATAAACTGCTCAGAAATGTGCAAATATAAAGGAATTACATAATTTTATGGTAAAACGGCTAACGGAGCAGATAGTTTTGTTATGGTAGGAGAACACCGCCGCCTATGGACTACCGCGCCATATTCCAAGCATTAGTTTTAACGCCGCTTAAGAGGCATTTAAGGGCCTCCGATACAATCACTCAGAGAAAGTCCAGCGTGGCTTGCCAACGGGTGCACAATAGAAAGACTAAATGAGACACATTCCTGACCATTTGTTGACCATTTATCTGAATATTTTTAGCAACTACCTCAAGGAAACATAGCAGTTGAGGACTATTTGGTACCCGTTAACATAGAAAAGGATTACTGCGATATCTGTCTGAAGCAAAAGGAGGAGTCACTACTTGGTTTCATCATGAACTACTTCGAAACTCGGTTTGGTAGACGAGGCAAGTTTCTGATTTAGTTTTTTTATAGTATAGCAGACAGAGGACCAGATGGGTCTCCTATATGTTAAGACAACACCGCCACCCATCACCAACTTCGCCACAGTCTGCGCTTTCCTTGTGTTGCCGGCTTTTTACGCTACTTAAGCGGCACTTTTAAGGGCCTCCGATATCCTCAGTTACTGCGAAATACAGTACAAGTACCGTTTCACGCTGTGTATTCTGTGAGCCCCACTTCAGACAATCCAGCCCAATTAGTGCATCAGCATATGCTTCAGCATGGCTCTCCCACGTGTGAAATCTAAATAAATTATTTGCACTTCTATATTTTATAGCAAGGACTTAACTCCTTTTGGTAAAAGATCAGCCCCGCCCATGGGTAACCGCGCCACAATCCATGCATTAAATTGCTGGCTTCTTAAGCCGTTGGAGCGGTAATATTTCACAAACAAAACTGTTATGTATTACTTCACTGGTATTCTGTGCATCAGAATAACTCCCACGGGTAAGAAGGTGTTAAGACCCATACTCAAAGACTGCCTACATTTGTATTCATACCGGGTTTCGAACCCTGTACCCGACTTCGCTGCAGCTTACGAGACCGCTCAGTCACAAGGCTTTCCAAAAAAGGTTCCTCAAATTAAATTTTTGCAGTCATTTCAATAGCTTTAAGCGTCGTTTGATAGCGGGCGTCAATGACGTCACATTAAATCACTAGTAACGCGATAGCTGGATGAATTAATCGATATATCGATGAAAGCTAATTATCGCAGAGTGGGGGACGTTGAGCATCGATAATATCTCGTAATCGCATTCAACATGATTTCGGAAACAGTTTAAATCGTACGCCTCTTACACCGTGCTGAGATTTCACCGAGGACAAGTGGTCTTTCGCTCATGGCCACCCCAGCACTAACAGAGCCGCGGGTGTGTTGCTGGAGAGATGTATTTAATTTTCCCTTACTGATATATCTATATAAATGATTTTTATTGCCTCATAGATAGTTATTTTATAAGCCTAACACGAAGAGAGAGGTATCTATCGGGTCAATTCCGGTTTAAACAAAAAATAATAAAATTCCGGTCTTTGGAAGACTCGAGAGTGGCCGGCGGGTGTCTTAACATTATCGCACATGCGGGAGAGCTTTACTGAAGCTAATGCACAAATTGGGCCGGCTCGTCCAAAATGATACACTCACAAAATATACCGTTTCACGCTGAGTATTCTGTGAGGCCGTGGCATCACTCCAGCCGAGCCGGCCCATAATGTGCGTCAGCATGGCTTTCCCGCGAATGCCATAGTAAGACACTCGCCCCAACGGTCTTGATTAAATTAGAAATGTTCGGACCGGGATTCGAACTCAATACCTCTCGATTCATAATAGACTTATAAAAGCACACAGCTACGATGCTCTCAGAATTTAAAGAACACCGTTGTTAATCTTTCACATCTTGCAATAATATAAACAACTAGCTGTCTCAAGCCAAAATGAATTGAGCAAGCTTAAAACAGTACGCGGTGTTACTGCCACCCATTCCTCAGTGAGCAATGAAATTAGCAAATCCAATAAGTTGTTCGGCATTTCGGCTCAGCCGAGTAGATCTGAGCATTACTTATTCATAAAGATCTCAAAGCCAATTTCATATTATTTAAACAGGCGATTGCCTTTCATTAGTTTTCGTTATAAAGGCAAAGTCTATTATTATACAGTATAAAATAAATCATAAAGGACACCTGCAGGTGTTTCCATATTCTTTAAAAAGAACCTATATATCTCTTAAAGGCCGGCAACACACCTGGGGCCCAGTATGGGCTCGTGGTGTCTACGGGTTGAGAGCCGTATAACCTAGCTCCTAAGTTAGCGCCTAAGCCTCCTGGTTCTTTGTGTCCTTATTTTTATGAAATGTAGCAGTAAAAGGTGCAGGTTTGTGCCTGGATAGTCAGAGATCACCACCGCCCATGAACTATGTCCGGTGGTGATCGTGGCGATGGTATATATTTTTTTGATTTCCGGGAAACGCATCTCCATACAGTCTAAAATAAGTGTTTTTTATTACATACAAAGTTTTATAGATGCATTTAGCTTTCTCAGGGTTTTTTTGTTCGTCCGTGTCATATGGAGAACATCTGTATAGTGATGCGGCTTTATTGATTAGCGACGATTATCGATAAAAACTTAAAATATGTTATTTTTAATTATTTTAAAATCATACTTTTTTATTACATAGCGAATATCTCAAGAACAGGCGGATATCTCAATGGTAAGAGAACACCACCGTCTGTGGAAAACTGCGCCATAATCCGTGCTTTGTTTGCTGGCTTTTACACCGCTTAAGCGGTGTAAAAAAAGTTAATCAAGGGACTTTGATATCCATATTCACTCAGCAAAACAGTACCAGTTCTGTTTTAGGCTGGTAATTTGTAATCCCGTGGTATCAATACGTATGAGCCGGCCCAATAGCCCCCCTACGTGTAATACAGAGTTAGCATACTCACCCGGCAACTGCAAATCACTTCTAACAACCCAATAAAAGATATATAATTGCTCAGACCGAGACTCGAACCCGATATCTCTCGCTTCGTGGTAGGCTTGTAAAACAACCTAGCTACGAAGCTTTTAATATTTCTTACTAGTTTGCTAGCCCGGAACGGCCATTTTTGAATCACATTTTGTCGATAAAAAATCATCACTATTAATAACTTTCATTTTTTCTTTTGAAAATAGTGAGCCGCGTTATTCTCAGTTGACATACATCTTACACAGATAACACTACATTGTAATAAAATGTGTAAAAAGTGTAATTTACAAGTGAAGTGAACAATCAATAAAAAAAGTTAAAAAGTTCTATTTATGTTATTGTAGATAATCTATACGAAATTAAACCTTTTCTGTATTTTTGATTAAGTTTTATATAGCTTAGATATTTTTTTGTATTTCATATTTTTTTGTCATAACTATTTCGGTCTTTTTCTAAACTAACTATATGTAAACGGCCGGCAACGCACCGGCTTCAGGAGCTTGGAGTGTCCCTGGGCGGAGGACCAAGTGGTCCTTCACCCATAGACATTTCAAGTCCTTCTTGGTGAGTCACTTGCTTACTTCTTCCCGATTTTCATAGATCTTTTTATTATGAAAATCGATATTACGAAAAGGAATAGCAAATTTTGAAAGATTGTGAAAAAAATTATTGATGTAGTGGATATTTAATTATTACTTAATTAATAGATCTAACGAAGGTCGCGGGCAACCGCTGGATCCAGATCGCTCGAGATTGCAGCGGGTGGACGTCTTTGGGGGAGGCCTATGTCCAGCAGTGGAGTTAGATGGGTTGATGATGATGATGATGATGAATAGTGACTTCTTAAATATTTTTTTATAGTTGACAAACAATATATAAATATAATTTATATCTTAATGTATAATCAAAAGTGTCATGGTTTATTGAAGTAGAATTACAAAAATTACGAACATCTATTATAAAGCAATTGACCCATATTTATCAATTGAGACATGTTAAAGGGCATCTATTAGCTTAAACCTTTGACTCCGCGCATGTTGGCTCAATTTTTATAAATTTCATCATTTCTCGAGACAAAAATATAGCATATAAAATAGCATAGTTTTCAAAAGTCTTGTTTGAGCAAAATATATTATCGCCGATATTTAAGGTACTTTGTCTTCATGTCCTGTAAGTTTGAAACACCTGTATATAGTTCAAAAGTTAGCTGATAGGTTATATATTATATATATAAATTATATAATTTTGATATATATCGAATAGGTTATATTATCTTACATTTATATAAAAATATTCGGTTCTCCAAGTAATAAGTTCATAAGTGAAAAAGTGTTGTGTAACCATGAGTTAGTGCAAAATGTGTTGGTGGATAAAAGTTAGTGTACCCTTAGTGTATAACCTTGGTGTTCGAGCTAGTGAAGCTCTAATTGATGTGTTTTATAACACTTTTCACTGTCTTACCGATGTAATTGCTGGTAAGAACAAATGTTATAGAAAATAATTTAAAAAATTTAAAACAATTTAAATTCATGATTTTATTTGTATATCGTGCAACGAGCAGGTCTTCTTTATAGTAAGAGATCACCGCCACCTATGAACAACCGTACTCTGTTTGTGTCGCCGACATTTTAGGCCGCTTGAGCCGTATAAATTCACGGGCCTCCGATATATTCATGCACTTAGTAAAACATAGTACAAGTTTACCGCTGGCATTCTGTGAGATCCACAATACAGGCCAATTAGTGCGTCATCATGGCTCTCCCACGGGAAAGACAGTGTTAAATTGCCAGGCCACTGACAGAGTCGCCACAAGCTTCTGATCGTTTGCCTCCGTTTTCATAAAAAATACAAAATATTTTTTAGATATATTGTTTATATCTCGTATTAACAAAAACACAGCATACAAAGTTTCATCGGCTTCACCTCGATGTTTGTCGTTCCACGACTGAGCGTTTTTAAGGCATTTTGTGCCGCGCACCACCTCTGTGTGCCAGCGGGGGTATTTCCCAACCAATACGACTTGGGGACCTTCAAGAAAAGAGCGTTCATTTTTGAGCGTCCATTAGGTCGGAAACCTACCCGCAGCTCTGCAAGGGCTGGGGGTGTCCGAGGACGGAGGACCGCTTGCCCTAGGTGAGCCTCCTGCTCGTTTTCCACAATTTTTATAAAAAACAATTGTTTTAAGTTAAATTAACCCAATTTGAATATTACCGGATTAATTTCAGAGACTAATGATGTGCCGTCAGACGTTTCGGAAATGGAGCCATCTTGTGACGATTCGAAATGGGAGCGCAGGCCCAACATGGCGGCGCGGCCACTTCCGGTACCAGTTGAGAACGAATCGTATTACATGGATATTGATAGACAAGAGGCTGAGAACTTGCTACTGGGTCACCCTGATGGAACATTTATTTTGAGACCTTCTAGTCAGGTTTGTACTATAGGAAAACAGTTTGAGTATAATCAGTTCATGCTCACCCGTAGAGAGCCACGCTGAAGCATTTCCTGACGCACTATTGCTGCTCCAAAGTGATATCACGGGCTCACAGAACACTCAGCGTGAAATGGTACCTCTACTGTGTTTCGTTGTGTGAGTGAGGATATCGGAGCCGCTTAGAAATGCCTCTTAAGCGATATAAAAATCCGGTAACACAACTAATGCGCGGACTGTAGATTGGTTATCCAGGGGTGGCGGTGTTGTCTTTCTATATTAAGAAGAGCCATCTGCTCCGTTGTCTGCTATACCATAAAAGTATTATAAGGTCGTATGTTTAAGATATATTTTATTTTTTACCAGACACAGGTTTTATTTATTTTACATTTTTTAAAAATAAATATAGAGACAAATATGCAGGAGCCTCATCTATAATAAGTAGTACTCTGTCCATGGATACCCCTATCCCTTGCAGAGCCGCGGGTGCGTTATTGGCCTTAACGGGATAGATAGGTATACGCTTCAGCGTGGCTCTAACACGGGTGTGTAAGCTAAACTAATAAAAAAAATTCCAGCCAAACCACGCCTACACACTGAGTGTATCGTGCGCAGGCGCAATTCACAATGTCGGTGTTCGGCGAAGATCGGACGGTCGGCTGGCTCTCGGCTTCGCTCGGCGCGGAGAGCGAAGCTTCGCTACTGTTACGTCCCTACTCCAACATCACAAGAAGCGTCGTTTGCTGTTAGTCGCTGGCGGCGATCTGATCGGAGCAACTACTCTAACTGATACCCCACAGTACTATCAAACGCCGAAGAATATACCTATAAGTAAGGATACGTTAATGTAATGAAATGTCCTTAAAGTCACTGATCTTAGTTAATGGATATCGGCAATATATTATAAGATGAAAAGCCACATTTTTGTTTCGTTTTATTTCTATTCCAATGTAAAAGACAGTCCACACATAGTAACTTTTTTATGAAAATAGAGAGGCAAATGGGCAGGGGTTCAGCTAGGATTAGCGGATCCGCCCATGGAGACAATTAGAAAGCTAATAGAACTGTATATGCATTAATTTGATGCATTGACGCTTTTTAAGGTTACTAAAAAGTCTTAGTTGGTTTTGAATTAGCTACAATCTAATATAGAGAGGTTATATTTGAATATTGACCTTAAAATCTAGGCTAAAACTAAAATTGATCTGTTCTAATTAAATTATCACCTGAAAGAGATTTTAATCTCTCAAAATTTGCAACGTCTCAATGTCATCTGTCAAACATCATTTTATCAAAAGCAAACGCGTTAAATTTCGCGCAACTATGAATCATATAAATAACATAATTTCCGTCATTAAGAATTTGTAGGCTGGTGAAGTTAGGCCTGCCATGAAAACCCTAAGTTCACAAGTGTGACCTACATAGCTTTGTTTACCAGATAAAGGCCAAATCGTAGCATTAAGCTTCATTAACTTCAGGCAAATTTACAATTAAAGTTAGGTCACCGCTAATCTGAACTAATCACAGCGCTTGAGACGGCTGAACATAATTGTTTCGAATTTATAAACATAAGTCACACATTCAGTTTTTGACAAACTGTCTCTGTGCGTTTTAGTTTTGAGAGCCTCGTTGCTGAGTGGTTTAATAAGTCAACAATGAAGTGAGAGGTATAGGGTTCGAATCACGGTCTTGGACTTGAAATCCTGTGATGTATTGTGTGGTCCCGTCGGACCACTTCAGTCGAGAATGCCCACCTTGTGTATCAGCATATGCTTTCACATGGCTCTCCCACAGGTGGAACGGTGGTTTATATCTAGATATCTCTGGTCTAGGGTAATAAATTCAATGAGCGAAGCTTTCACAGGTAGGTATTACCATTAAAAACTGCCTCTTCATGTTCATCCATCACACGGGTTGTCAGAATAAGGCTTTTATGGTTTTAATGTTAGATAATAGGGTTGATGGATGCATTTCCCTTTTGAAAAAGCTGACGTCATGATAACGATTAAGTAGCTTATATCATTTCACGAGAAAAAAAACAGTAATTTATGCAGTATTTATTCAACAACTGAATTTAAAATTGAGAACCTCTTAGCTTAATCCTCTTATAAGGCTTACAAGCGTAAGATATCAGATTCAATCCCCAAACCGAATAAAAGTTTCTATTTTATTCGGTATTTGACGGAAAATGTCAATCCTTTTCAGAGACCGAATAAATTACAAATTAAATTTTAATTCTCCGGACCGCAATTCGAACCCGAATCCTCTCGTTTCATGGTAGACTTATAAAACCACTTAGCAATGAGGCTGTCAAAATTACCGTGGAATGTGGGGAAGATGAACGCGGAAACTGTGTGAAATTACATGTTATACTCGTTTTATCTTTGTGAGCAGCCGATATCCTACTATCTCGTTTTAACGTCGCAGCTTCCCTCCGGAGCTCCCGTCCGCTCATAAAAACATTAAAGGTTTTAGATAAGGTATCTAGTATCGATATTTGTGGTTAGATTCTTGTGCAGTGATATCTTTTCGTATTTTATGAATACGATAATAATTTCGATACAATTTAACTAAATAAATTTGTATTAATTAGTTCAAAATGTATAAATCCAAACTAAATCAACATATTATATCCAATTTTTAATACAAAGAAAAAGAACGAAGCATAACAATTTACATCAATAGAAATATTGTAGACAATCGCCAATTAGCAATTAGGTCCAATTAAAAAAATGTATAATTTCTTCAGTCTTTGGAATGGATTGGCAGCCGGCCTAGTGCCTAACCTGTGTGAGAGCCACGCTGTAGCATATATGGTTCAATTGGGTCCGAAGTGATACTACGACCTCACAAAATTCCAGCTTGAAACAGTGCTTCTATTGCATTTCACTGAGTAAGTGAGGATATTAGAGTTTTTGAAGTTATAACGCACGAACCAACCAAAGCTGAGAATTTGATCCGGTTGTCCAAGGGCGGTGGTGATCTCTTAGCATACAAAAGACTTGCCCAGTATACAATACAAAAAAATCCTTAAATACCTCTTGCGTGACAAAGTATCGTGAAAATGAATCATATTATAATACAATCGTCGTGTGACAAGAGACTCGACAACATATCATTGCGATAAGAATAGCGGCCCTTTAATATTGATCTGTTTCCTTATTTATAGGGTCCCGTAGGCCATCACATTTTTATTCGTATTTCCTATACATAACTATACCTTGACTATTAAGCTTCATTCAGTTTTATACGAGATGGAAGTCATCAATATATTTTTTTACTTTAGCCGTCATGAAACGATACCCTTTTTTCTTTATTTTATAGCGGACAACAGAGTAGGTGGATCTCCTATATGGTAAGAAAATATCGTCGCCCATGAACAACTACGATTCCACAACACAGTCCGCGCACTGGTTATATTTCCAGGTTTTACACCACCGAAGCGGCACTTTCAAGGGCCTCCGATATCCTCACCCACTCTGCGAATCATAGTACAAGTACCGTTTCATGCTGAGTAGTCTGTGATTCCGTGGCCATCACTTCACATATGCTTACGCATTGCTCTCTACGGGTGACGACTCCTATATTTTTATGTAAAATTTCGTAAAGTCAGATCTAAGTTGTACCGCTTAACTAATGAAAAAGACTACAACACAATCAAAGTAAGGACTGTAACAGTTAATTCCTTGAACGGCGATGTTTTATTACCATCAAAGAGCGTTTTTTATATAGCGGACAATGGAGCTAGCCGGTATCATTTATGGTAAGAGATCCACGCCGCCCATTCAACCGCACCATAATCCGAGCTTACGTATTATTGTCGGCTTTTTACGCGATTTGAGCGGTTTAATTTTACGAGTTTCCTATAGCCTCACTCACTCAGCGAAACATAGTCAAAGTACTATTACATATACCTAACTTATTGGATACAGCCAGCAAATAAATACACTTTTAAAATTTGAATTACAAATACCATCATCATGATCATTTCAACCATAGCCATAGACTTAAACTCCTCTCCTTTGGACTTCTATGCATACCTGTCGACGGCGACGTGCATCCAGCGTTTTCCAGCGACGTTTAAATGGTCCTCTAACTTATTATCGTCGAAATAAAAGCGTAGTAGTAAAAAATCAATAATATTACAATCATTTTAATTTAAAAAAAGGGAAAATCCTGTGGGTGACCGGTTTTGCAATTGTCGTGGGTATCGGATTCATGTTCAATTAATGTGTACACACACTGAGGTCAAAGTCCACTTAGATGATCTCAAGTTCACCTTGTTCTATGAATTTCTTGAACGATGTTATGTTTAGTCTAATGCCTCAGCCTTGACATGTAATGATAATAAGATATTTCCGCATTTACTTCTCTCCTACTCTTATGCATTGGATAACGGCACGGTTTAATATACAGACAATTCTATACAATATATTAGGGTAGTATATAGGGAAATATGGGGCATGAATGCATTGCTAGCCATAGGCTATATATTTGTACCTATTTAACCAAGCTAGCTGACCACGCCACGTATTAATTATGGCAATTAAGTTGAAGAGGTTTTTTAAAAGACGGAATTTTAATTAGTTATTTGAAATAAGAAAACCAAATATTGTGACGTAAGTAACAGTTACTTTGTAGTAGTTTATAAGGTCTGCAAAATAACTAGGTAACTAGTAGCAAACTACTAAAGTACTTGTTAATATTTTTTTTGATATAACCTTTAAATTTTATCTTTCAACCACCAACCACTTTTTCATAGTATTAATTTATATGACAAGACATGTTTAGATTTAAAATATGTTTGCTAGATTTACCTAATGGAGGGTTGTCCAAAATTAACGCAAAGTTACAATTGTTTTATACTGTAGCGAACAACGCAGCAGGTGGGTCTCTTATATGGTAAAACCGCATCACAATCTGGGCATTGGTTGTGTTCCCGGCTTTTAACGGCGCTTAAGCGGCACTTTTAAGGGCATCCCATATCCTCACTCATAGTTCTCCCACGGTTGCGATAGTATTAAGACATTTGCCCGGTTACTGTCAAGCCCGTACAGAGATCGAATGAATTATAAATTAAATGATAATTGTCCGGACCGGAATTCAAACCCGATACCTCTCACTTCATGGTACACTTATACTAGCTACGAGGCTCCACCGCCATTTCTATAATAAAATGTTGGCAACCAAAAAACCATTTTATGTTGCGCATTTTAAGATACCTACCTATATATCTATTAGATTTTGATCATTTATTACTAAATTTTTATGTAATTTAATATTAAATCTAGTGTTATGGTGATATTTTAATAATTGAAAAATAATTTAATAACAAGGAACCCCTAATTATGACAGAGTCTTACCGGATATGCCATCAAAACACAGGATACAGATAATATATTAACAATTGAACATTGAAGAATGAATTCACTTTATATTTCAACTAAGTGCTAGAAAGATTTGTGTCATGAGGGTCTTGATAAAATGGATTGAGGTTTTGGGCCAAGGTTAGTCCAACATTTATATTTTTTTAACGTATTATCTAAAAAAACATTTTTTTTAATATAAAACGGCAGGCAAGAACAGGAAATTGAGTTAGGATCAGTGATTTACCCCTCATTTACACTTCTAGCTTCAGCTGGATTGGAACTGCGTACAAAAAATCTAAAAATGTTCAGTTGTGTCAACTATCGAAGTCAAAAGGATTTTAGGACCTTTTATATATGATAAGATGGTAGACCCTTTTACATATGCTCGCGGACTCCTAGGGGTCCATGAACCACAGGATAGTAGTTATGATTTATAGGACAACAACGATACCATTATGGGTAATTTATTATTACCCGTCATGGTAAGAGATAGAGACCCATAGACGACGAAGATGTTCGTAAATGGTTATCTGTGGAGACTTGAGAACCTTCAAAAAACGATCGTACTCTTACCCTTAGAGAGGCACGCTGTTCTACAAAGGCTAGGGGTGTCCATCGGCGTATGACCGATTATCCTAGGTTACGAGCTTTCTGCTCGTTTGCCTGCGTTTCCTTAAAAATAATCTGTTCTTATGTAAAAAAGAGATATTTTTATTTGATTTATACTTTATTGGGCATATCTATGATAATAATATCGCCCATGGACCCCCTTAGACCAAGTTATCCCATCTTTAAGCTCTTTTTCTCTGTGTTGAATAACATTAAAATTGTTTTAATTAATATGGATTACAAGTAATTGTTTTATAATGCCTTCGTTTACTGTATTCACCGGAAGTTGTTATAATGTGAACGAGAAATCGTTTGAGCATAAATCACGTGATTTACCCCATAACCACACCTCGCTATAACGACTACAGTCAGCTAACAAAATACGTAAAAAATATTACATTCAAAAAAGTAAATCATAGAAACATTTAATACATTTTTTACGAAAACCGTGTATAACGGAGCTTGAAGACCTTCCTTTATGGACGAACGCGTCACCATCGGCGCTTTAGGTTGTGTTGTCCGGTTTTAACATCGCTTAAGTGATATAATTTAAAAAAGGAAGAAAAAATAAAAGAAAAGAGCGTACTTTCCTTAAAGACCGGCAACGCAGCCGCAGCTCTG
>DWCF01006152.1:0-12910 GCA_018230265.1 Delias oraia
TCAGCAATTGAAGGAGACTAGACATGGAATCTCTGTGATTTTTTATTATGTTTTAATTGACTTCAGATTCTGACTTCTCATTAGAATTTTGCATTTTTTTATAGCTATATATGTTGTTTTAAATAAAGCAACTTCATCTTCTATTATACAATCAGGACAAATAAACCATAAGAAATCTTTATTGATATCATAGCAGTTATTCGAATAATAGTTTTTTTATTAATATTATTTATTTAAAAAAACGAGGCATTTTATAATAAAAACAACACATTATTTTTATTCATCCGTCAGGATTTCACCAATATGAACACTATACATAACGTAACATATAGCAACTAACATTAAGGTTTACCATTGAAAATGAATTGAAGAAAATAATCTTTAGCACTGACATCTTATAATAAGATTGTCCAGTGCCAACCAATGGCTAAATATTTTATATTTAATATTATATTATTGTGCCAATAAAATTCATATTATGCACTCTAGATTTACGTTTGCATAATTATAGCCATGTTTCTTTTGTACTTACTATAGAACAAATACAAATAATTACTACTTAATAAATCTATAAAACTTCTTTAAATATAACTTCACGTAAAATTATAAAACAAACATGAAAAATTAAGGAGTGGCAGAAAGAGTAGGAGTAAACCAAAGTTATAATAAATGTTAATTTTAACTAATATTTTTCCCTATTAATTTAGAAAAATTCTTTATACGTGTAAAAATTATACGTCTGGTAAGAAAACTTACATCTTTTTAATTAAATGTGAAAGTTATCAGCAGACGCAGGTAGTCGGTTTGTCCGCTCGCCCTAATCAGTTTATCGGAAGCCTCAACAGTTTCTACATAAGCCTCAGTTTATACTTATTTATACCACTAACAGTCTGGATTTTACGATCTACAATCAAAACAAAACAACCAAAATCTTTAAAATTGTTAACTAGATAAAAAATTTCCACCTCAACACGCTAAGACGTAGGACTATTTATATGACGATCCCTGTAGTCCAATGAAATTTAGAGTTCCTAATTTTACGAGTAAGTACCAATCAAGTGGATGAATGCTTCGGCTTTTTTTTTACAATAGCGGACAACAAAGCATGTGGGTCTTCTATATGTTAGAAAATAACGCCGGCCATGGACAACCGTGCCAGTCTACGCATTGGTTGTGTTGCCAGCTTTTTACTAAACCTAAGCGGAATTTTTTAGGGCCTCCGATATCCTCACTCACTGTGAGCCCGTGGTCACTTCGGACGAACCGGCCCAATAAGTGCGTCAGAAATATTTATAAAATGTAATAGTTGTTACCATAATATTTTCATTAGTGCACACAGCTAACATTTAGAAGTCTCTAAATGAATATCGAAAGAAATAATTAAATGTACAAAATAAATTTACTCCTGAATTTAGGTTGTTGTATGTTGTATGAATTTGTTGATGAAATTGTTATTGTATGAATGCTAGGGATATAACAATCACCAGTATGTGCTAAAACAGACGAAAAATAACGGATCTGTCTAAATAATATAACAATACACAAATCTCTATCGTAGCGAACATGAAATTTGATAAGAAAAACAATAATTCATACAATAGTCCTGATGGAGACGCGTCAGTTCGCCTTAACTTTATATGTATATATAATAATCGTTACTTTAGTCATCTCTTTTATACTTATAAACTCATTTTTCCTTGCATGAAATAAGACAATCTAAATATCATTTGAATACATGTAATATACTAATGTAGTCCAAATAGACATTTCAAACGATCAGACCCAGACAGACAGTTTTGAAGGGTGAGGGATAATATAGGGTGTAAAAAACTGAAATAATAATGAGCTCTATGCTATTGTCCTTTAGACCCAATTTTACATATAATATTGTGCAAAATCACTAAATCTAAGGGCAATGAACCATTCCACAATGTAGACAGCATAACATAAAGACGAGGCTTAGGTGCATTCCAGAGGTGTTTTTCGAATATTACGGCGATCCCCTTTGAATAGAATGTGTGTTAGACTGCAGAGAATGTATTAAGGTAAAATTTTCAATGTCTCTTAGCATATACTTCAGCGTGGCTCTCCCACGGGTGGTTAGGTTAATAGTATAATTATTATGTAGTTGTTGTCAGACTCCGAGAGGTACATGTTTGTTCGGCCCTTCAAGTGAAGGAAGGCTGAGATTTTGGTTGGGAAAGGAGGCAGACTTTTAATCTGGCCCGTGATGTCGCGATTGTGTGATGAGGCTAGACGCAACTCATGCTCAAGTGGGCATAGCTCGTAGTCACAGATAGACATAATGTGGTCAGAGTCTTGAGGCGACCAGCGGATGATGCTGAGGCACCTGATCTCGAAATCTGCGATATATTTCATATAATTGAAGACCTATGTCCAGCAATATACGCGCACCGTTTGATAATGAAAAGAACAATAATAAAAAAAGTAAGTTAGGTATGGATTTTACAACAATGGGCCTCAACAAGTTTCTAAGCTGACATTGTCATTCAAACATGTCCCCAGATGGCGTTTTATAGTAATTTATTCACGTCGAGGATCACAATTTTGAAATGTAACATTTTCAGCACTTGAGTCAACCGGAGAGGAATACGGTGGCCCTTACTGGCAGGCTATCTGCTTATCACAGATTCATTGTAACCCATCAAGGAAATGAGAAATTTTATCTTAATTTTATTAAAAATATATAGTTTTATTTTCATTTATTATAATTTTATTATATGTATAGAATATAAAACAAAAAGCTTTTAAAACGTTTATTAGCAGTCAAAAACTTGTAACACAATGTATATTCATCAAATAACATTTAGCCCAAACATCTGTAAGAGCATACTCAAAAATGTCAATGAAAAATATTAAAAAATATTTTATTTATTAAAATATACACATTATATAATTAAAAAGTTGCGTTTAACGCACATACATGAATAACACCGTAAATCACTCAACCCTTTATTTTTAATTAATCACATACCTCAGCCATTCCATAAAGAACATTTAATTTTATTGTAATTTTTCTTTTATTTATTTTTTTTGCAAAGGGTAGCGTTTTTAAAACGCATCATACTTTCTTATTCTATATCAAGCATATCCTTAAATACTATTAAAAATATACGTAATATCTATGCTTAAGTCAAACCTCAAATCAGTCGCGATTACTTATTTTTGTGAAATAGTTTTTATTTATCAGTCTATCATTTATGTATGCCATTGCCTCAATATGTGTTTGGAGTTGTTAGAATATTTTTGTACTATCTACACTAATTGTATTCAACAAGAATTATTTGACTAGAGATTTGCTTTTCTTGATTCAGCACTTGCATGCAAAATATTAATATATTATACGCGACAATACTTTTCTATGTGAATATTTCCCAACACATCTCATAGATTGTTTCGCGATAACTAATGTTAATCTATTTAGAGATCCATTGAGAAAGTCTCCAGTGATTCGTCAAAGGAGATGGAATTGGAGCGAGTCTTTTGTGTAGACGTCTGTAGGTGAGCAACAGGCCCTGAGGGATTCTTGAGCATCGAAGCGGGGAGAGCACATTTCGGTGGTGTTTTTGAGATCGGTGATTGACTTAGGGACATCAAGAATGACCTCTCGTATACAATTCTTGTGCCTGAAATTAAAAAAAAACTTATTACAACCTATCCCAGTTAATGTTTAACAAAACTACGGATACAATAGTAATAAATAAGTGGGAGAGTCATGCTGAAGAATATGCTAACGCACTATAGGACCAGCTCGTCTGGAGTGATATACCACGGGCTCACAGAATACTCAGCGTGAAATAGTAGTACTTGAAACACTACCTCTACTATGTTTCGCTGAGTGAGAATATCGGAGGCCCTTAAAATGCTGCTTAAACGGAGTAAAAAGTCGGCAACATATCCAATGCGCGGAGTATGGAGCGGTTGTCAATGAGCGGAGATATTCTGTTACCATATAGGAGACCCTCCTCCTTCGTTGTCCGCTACTCCATAAAAATAATAAAAAATAATTAAATATAAATAAACAGCTGGTTTAGCAACTTGTTTTGCATAGAGATTAGATACTAAATTCCTATGCATATTATAATAATCCAAACTGCTCGGTCGATAATAGACTTGCTCTCTCAAATGTAAACAAGCGATAATGACCTTGAGGCTGACGCAATTTTTCCAATAAAACTTATAAATAAACGTCTATTCGAGCACGTTTTATCACATTTTAAAAAATGACAATCGAAATCTACTAGATAATAATGTCTTTGCTTGTTTGTATGACCTTGGTCTCTTATCTAAAATAACAGATAGCCCATATTATTAAATCCTGCTATTATTAAAAAAGCGAAAGTATCTATAAATGATTGTAACTCTTCCTTGCAAAAACTACTGAGTAGATTTTAATGAAACTTCGCAATATTATAGCGCATACATCAGAATAACACAGACGTTTTATAATGATATTGTTAAATTTGCCAAAATATAATAAAATGTGTCATATAACGCGATAGGCGAGTACACTAGTAATTTAGTCATATAATAAATATAATAACGACTCTTTTTTATATTCTTAAGGCCAAGAATTTTTTCGCCAGTTATTTTATAACGAATGTTAGCGAATAATATCTACTCTAAAAGTATAATTTGCATTAGTACCGATTTTTATCTTACTGTTATGTAATTAAACGTTAAAATATTTATTTGTTTATATGAGAACAGTCGGAGACAAATGCACAACATCCACGCGGAAGCCAATGATCAAGTCTAAATCAAGCCAAACAGACGTAACCTAACCATTTTAAAAATCTTTTATTCAATTTAAAACACCAATTGAGTGAATATAGCGGAAGATTGGTTAATTGAATGAATCTAGGTGACAAACGTTGCGTGTGATACAGTAGTTACATTTTAAGAATTAACAACCATTTTTTTATATTATCTTTGCTTCTAGAAACTTTACTAACTCTTATAATAATGTTTAATATTTATATTTTTAGGTTAGAATGCTGTTTTATTTATCAATATCGCGTGTTGTGTTACGTAACGCCTTCAAAAAACATGCCGGTTTGCACGTGCCTCAATTAAATTACTTTGTACATTATTTAGGTCAATTAGCGTAATTTTTCATAAATAACTAACTGACTGGCGTGTATAAAACTCGTTCTTCATATTTCTTAAAATAGATGAACTTCGATCATAAGAAGTATAAATATTTAATGTTACCTAACGGAAAAATAGGTTTAGGTGTATGATCTGTGTATTGAAACCATATTCTTAAGTGATGATCAAGGTGACACCTTACACCAAATCATTATTAAGTAGTTACCTAGCGCAGAACCGGTACAAGCGGCAATAAAGTGTAAATAAAACTAAAGAGCCATATTATATAGACAAGCAATTATGTCTAGAACAATCACATTCCCAAATTATATTTATAATTACCTCCAGGTGTAGTAGAGTATAATGTGCCTCCAGGTGTGCTAGAGTAAACATCTGGCATTTGCGACGGATCTGTAATGTGGACTCGCCTAGTCGGGATCGCCTGACTATGAGTTGCCCTTGCTATTGGTGAAGCAGACATTATTTATAATTATTTAAACACAACACACACTTGTTAAATTGAAGAAAGACTGAGTCGCGTTCAACCGGCGTCTAAAATAAATATGCTGGCACCAAGCAACGCACACAATAAAGTGATAACGTAAACATAGCACGCACACTTACTTACAACCTGTGTACATCAAACTGTCCAAAGAATAACATGTTTTTCTCTTTGGTGTATTTTTTTTATTTCATTAATTTTTAGGTAAGCTTAGTGCGGTAATGGTAAAAATTTCCAAATTTATTTAACTTTTTACCTACACATAATATTGAGCAATAACAAATATGGAATGTAGTTATAAGTATCAATCTAGACACTATTTAAATATACAGGTTTGAGGATTATTTGTAGATTGTTTCGGTTAATAATATTTGTCAGTGGTTTCAAGGAGATCAAATGATTATAAATGAAACCTGTAAGACCACATTCTATTATGCAGTGCCGAAGAAATACTTTATTTTAATATTAATTATAATTAATTAAATTATAAAATTAAAATTAGAAATGTAAAGATATTAATGCAATTTCTTTATCATTAAAAAAGTTAAGAAAATCGATGCTAGCCGAAAAATCCAAATTTATAATGTAAATTTATTTACCGTTTCTTTTCTTTATATTTTTATAAAAGTTTTAATCAGTTTTATTCAAAAACTAAAAAATATTGAGTCAACATAATCCATTTCCTGCCATCAGTCATGTTTACATCACGTGGTAATCTTTGCTAACTCACGATACACACTCACACATGTAAAAACTTAATGCGTAGTAATTTTATTTTATAATGTTATGGTGACATAATTTACATCCAACTTGATCATAAGTTAGATAAACACTTTTATACAATAATAATATTATTTTAGTGTTGCCTATATAAACTTAATTAGTATAAACACAATACAATTATATTCCCTCCTTCAATTCACAACTTATTACACTTAAAAACTTTCTGAAAGATCAAATATTTTTTTAGAAATATGTTTTTTTATAAACAGTGGCAAAAGAGCAGAAGACTCACCTAGGATCAGCGGTCTTCTTGCAGAGCCGGATGTGTGTTGCCGGACTTTAAGGAATTTTTATTATTGCTCATACTGTCATCATTCGAGTATTATTCATCAAAACAAAGCAATTGTATTAAATATATGCATAAATTAAATGCGTTGAGATATTAGACATATTTGGTTAATGAAAAACATAATTTGTACAGTTGATACGACTCAGTAATTTTCTTGAGAACATGTAAAACTGCATGATATTCGTGGTGAGAAATGAAAAGTAAATATAGATAAGAATACTTTATCACCACGTGTTTTTATCAACCGGTTCATAGCGAATTAACCTTGATATATAGTAACAACATAGCAACTAGCAACGGAAACTTATTCGGTTAGTGTGTCAATTCAACAGCACCAGTGAGTATATAAAAAAGAAGGAAGTTTTTCAGCAAATATATTGTATTGAATATTACATTCGTAAAGGTAATTAATACGCTTAAATTATGGAAATAAAATATCCATTTAACCTCATTAAAATCGCTGATTACGAACTAGTCGTAATAACTAGTAGAAATAGAGGAAATCGATAGTTTACAGTGAATTAACTTATTTTTATTTGTTTTATGAAAAATAAAATAACTTTTTCCCCATACAAATTACACTTCCCATTGATAAATTTTAGTATTGCTTCTATAAAATTGAATCAGAATTCCAAAATGGACAGTAGCTTGGTACATGTGATGTCTTGGCTTGTGTGTATAGATATAATAATAGAATAGTGACAACCAATAGAACGCTTTACGTATTAAGTATTGCATACTCAATCATTCAAATTATTACATATAATGTTATACCGTATTGAATAGTGTACTTAACAACAATTCTTTTCATAATTATTTAAACTATATAATATTATTTGATGTACCTTAAATGTTACTGTTACTCCAAAAGAAACCGCCCGAACAGGGACTTGAACCCTGGACCCTTGGATTAAAAGTCCAATGCTCTACCGACTGAGCTATCCGGGCAATGGAAACTCTAGCAAATAATAGTAACATTATCAAAAATTCATTTTTATACCTGAGGTTTTACAATGATTGTTTACGGTCGGTTGGTTTTACTTCATTGTTGCGAAACACTGGTTATATACATTCAATTGTCAAATCTTTTGTTAAATATGAATCCGTGTTCAAGAGTAACAACATAATTTAATCAATGATCTAACGCAAAACGTGAAAAAACAAAATGCGCATTAAGTAAAACAACATGAAAAGTAATATTTGTTGAATCACTTTAACATGTTGAGTTTAAAATCAAGTGTCTAAAGGAAACAATTACAACTAAAATTTCCGTTCAGATGTTTAGTATAATTCAGGGATTAATACTCTATATTTTTATTAATAATATGATTGCATACTGTTTTCTTCACTCTTAGCCATTCCTATACTCTTAATAGTTATTAAAAAATATCGTTCAGAGATTAATTTTTATACCAAGTTCTTCAGAAAAACACAAAAATCATTAAGACGTTTTGCGACATTCATTCCGTTAACGTTTACGACTTTTTTTATTACATATTTTCGAATGCGTCATACTCATTGTGGATAAAGACCGCCTTGTTATTATTGTGGGAAAGATTCTAAATAGTTACGACAAAGCTTACCTAAATATAATATAACATATTTGGCGTATATATTATTAATTATTATTGAATAGATTAGACGCTATATTCCTTCAGACAGGTTTTATTGTGCAAATTGTATAAATTTGTATAAATAAATAAGCACTAATCAATGCTCAATTTTTTAGCCTGCTGTTGTAGGACTACGTTATCGACTTTGTTATGACAATTAATGATTTATGAATTAATAAATTATTATTATATGTTTAGTTGCAATTAAAATTATTATATTTTTGCTGTTTTGTTATATTGCGCAGTTATAAAATATAAAATTAATATTATAACAAAATGTAGAGCCTCGTCTACATTTTTGGTGTGACTTTTGGGACTTTCAACCTCTCCTTTAAAGATCAGCAGCGAACCCTTGCGTCGGCCCAAAGATGTTCCACAGCTGCTGGCCGTCTATGCCAAGTGATCATTCTCTATTATACTGAATTATATAGTTATGAAGTTATTTAACTTCATCGACGGGCTAAAACAAAATATATTACAAAAACGTATGTTTTTACTTAGAATTTACTATTTTTAGAGCTTCTCTGAAATTCAATGAAATTCGAAAGTAAGCAACGTTTTAGTTTGTTTTTGGAAGCAGTGTATTTGGAAGTTTATCAGATATAAACTGTAAAAAAAGATAATTTTTACCTACCTCTATTTCATATTTCATTCAACAACACCGTACGTAATAAGACCATGATTTTTTTATAGTATCAATATTTATCCTTCCATTTGACCTGTTTAATACATGTTACATCACCAGAATTTATATTCGGACTCTATTCAAAAATATTTACAGTTACTTGCTGTACGGGCTTTGACTTTTCAGCACAGTTTTTTATGTCAAGGTGAGTTTTTGGTCGTGATAATATAAACGTTATGTAAAACAGAATTCACTAGTGCAAAGCATTTGCATTATATAAATATTCTGTTATTGTACACTTTTAAAAAAATAAAGTATGCAGATAATTCTGCCAAAAGATATAAGGGCACGTGATTGTTTGTAGATCTATGCGTACTTTTGTTTTTTATGGTATAACGGAAAACGGAGCAAGTGGGTCTTCTACATGGATAGAGAACACCGCCGCCGATGGACAACCGCGCCACAGCCCGCGCATTGTGTTGCCGGCTTTATATGCAGCTTAAGCGGCATTTTTAGGTGCCTCCTATATCCTTATTCACTCAGCGAATCACTGCAGAAGTACCGTTGCAAATACAGCTACCGTTTTACTCTGAATATTCAGTGAGCCCATGGTATCACTTCGGACGAGCCGGCCCAATTAGTGCGTCCATATATGCTTCAGCATGGCTCTCCCACGGGAGAGCCATCCCACTTTACTTATTTCTTCATTGATTAATACTTAAAAACCTGTTTTTACAAATGGTATATTAAAATCTCTATAGCATGCATGTAGTATGTGAGTTAGTATTCTGCGTAAATACCGACACAATATCATCTCGTGTTAAACAATGGAAATTCGGCCGAACCGAAAACAAAATTTTCATAACAAAGTTTTGTAAAGCTGTATTCTCGTTTATTATATGAGATAATTTACCAACACGATACAAGGGGCCACTGTAAGTTTGAAATTAGGAGTTATTCACAGCATTATTTTATTCAAACAAAAAACAATGTTATCATTTTTTGTAGTGTTTAATTACAGTAATCAATATAGATAGACTTCGCAGATTCATTTAATAAAATATTACCTAGAACGTACATTGGAACTACATTTTGCAGTTATGTTTTGTCACGAACATTATCTAACCTTCCTAGGTTCACTTCCTGAAGAGACCAAAACATATTATGTCTGATAAGTAAATTATTATTCAAGTGGACATTTTATAAATCTACGAACCTCAACAAAGTCTGAACTAAAGTTACAAAACAGAATTTTCGTAACTTCTTGTAGGTAAATATCATTCATTCATATGATTCTCTTTTCATTGTAGTTGATCTACAAAATACATATAACGAAATGAACTACCTTGAACTGCAAATAAGATGAACGTAATCTAAGAATGATTGTTCTTTTGTGCGCCATATTATCTATATATTGTACTATAATCTTTAACGTTTTCATGATATCTGTCTACCTTGTATACGGCTTTTCCTAGTCCTCATGATTACTGGTCCTAGCGGCATTGAATATGTTATTTTTATCAATGTTATAGCGGACATCGGAGCAGGTAGGTCAACATTTTTAAGGGCCTTCGATATCCTCACTTACTCAGCGAAACATTTTAGAAGTATTATTTCAAGAATAACTACTGTTTCACGCTTATAATTTTGTGGACCCGTCGTATGACTTCGTACAATCCGGCCGAAGTAGTGCGTTAACATATGCTTCAGCATGGCTCCACGGGTGGAAAGTGTAATGCTAGAATAAAATTCAGCAATTTGGCAATCTCAGCTAGAATTTGTTAGAATAAAGTTGTCGTAATATGGCATTCTCAATTATAGCCTTAATTCAGAATATCGTTTTAAAAAGAACATAACTAAAATAAGTACTCTGTAAAAAACATTTCCTATATTTCTTCGTCTATACTAGAAAAACATGTTCTGTACTAGCAAGATTATTTTTTTTATATAAATGGTGGCAAACGAGCAGGAAGCTCACCTAGGGCACGCAGTTGTCCGCCCATGGATACCACTATCCCTTGCAGAGCCGCGGGTTCGCTGCCGGCCCTTAAGAAATATGTACGCTCTTTTCTTTTCTACGTTTATTAATTTGATTAACAATTTTATACAAGTATGTTTATACTAATTATCTACATCGGAACAGTTAATCTATGTTGTTCGCATCCTTTTGTGGTATCATATTAAGAGTGAATTATTTTCAAATAAATAAAAGTGTTTTCTCTTTACATTTTACCTTTAGGGTACATAGTGTATGAAAATCATTTGCTTTGATTAATATAATTTATATTCATTAAACATTTTCTGTTTAGAAAATTAGTGTTGTAAAGTATTACATTAATTACTTTAAAGTATACTTTTATGTAATTTATAATACTTAGTTGTTAACTAAACATTCTCAATCTCTCGAATTTGTATTGTTTTTATAGTTACTCTGAACATTTTTTTCTCCAATGTCCTTGATGTTGTTTACGCGACTTGGTCTAGTAGATATAGAATAAATGTAAGTATTTGAATAAAATCATTTATAATGTTTCAAACAGTAATAAACAAAACACAGCATCAGTTTATTTCATACATAAATAATTGTACTTAAATATTTAAATAATTTTGTTTGTTTTTTATTTGAAGGACCGGTCGCAGTGGGTAGTTCGAGGGGCATAATAATAGAATATGTCGAGGACATTAGATCTTATTTCACAACACACAGTATCATTAAATACATTATAAAAGAAATGGAAGTCCTGTATATTTATTCGAGAACCATTCAGCAAATTAGCTAATATGTTTTTATTGTTAATTATCATTTTTTCTAATTTGACATGTCATATAATTAAAGATTAAATACTTTACCCTTTATTACTTTATTGTAAAGGGTATCGGCCTAAAAAGCTAGCCACACAACCCATGTGCGGGCTGTGGTATGGTTTTTCATGGCGTTTTCCTTACCATATAGGAGACTTGTTCTGTTGTCCGGTATAGAATAAAAAAATGTACTAAAAACCATGAATATTTATATTATTTCTCTATTTTCTATATGAAAAAAATTAATCTTTCGTAGACTAGTTTTAGATGTAAATACATATTAATGTCATTGAGTATTAAAAATAATCACTGAACAGACCTTGTTATTTACGTTACGAGACAGTCAAGTAAACAGTATTAGTCACATAAAAATGTGATCAACACGTAATAGACACACCTCCCTGTTACAAATATCAGGAAAAACAACAAGCCATTAATTAATTAATACTTATTACTCATGAATCATGATCAATTCCTTTGCCACTATTAATATTTATTTGGTATGTGTCCTTAGGTATACAATATATACAGATAATAATTTTTCATTTATTAGAAACTAAGTTCTTAAATTTTAAAAAATAATTGAGTTATTTTCTTCTTGAATTACCGTGAAAAACAAAATAATACACGGGCGCCATTAGAATTAAACTAATGGCGTATTAGCTCTAGATATACTAACCAAACAGAAGCAAATATTTCATTTTTCACCCGTGGGAGAGTCATGCTGAAGCATATGCTGACGTACTGATTGGGCCTGCTCCTTCGAAGTGATACCACGGAATCACGGGATACTCAGCGTGAAACGGTACTTGTACTGTGTTTCGTAGAGTTAGTAAGGATATCGGAAGACCTTAAAAATACCGCTAAATTGCCGTATAAAGTCGGCAACACAACCAATGCCCGGACTGTGGCTCGGTTGTTCATGGGCGGCATTGTTTTCTTATCATAAAGGAGACCCACCTGCTTTGTTGTCCGCTATAGAATAAAAAAATAAGAGAGTAAGATTAATCGCATTTAACTCTTCTACAACAAAAATCATCATCATCATCAGAAATCAGCAAAGACGCCCACCCGCTGCGATCTTGAGCGGTCTGAGCGGTTCGTTAAATCGTCTTTCCATCGTGTGGCGGGACGTCCCACTCTGCGTTTCCCGGTACGCGGTCGCCACTCGAGAACCTTTCTTC
>DWCF01006153.1:0-12909 GCA_018230265.1 Delias oraia
AAAGCACTATACTTGCTTTGATCTTTTAAATAATACAAATCTACTTCGAAGCTATCGACCGAGGAATTCTGAATAGCAATAGACGTATTAAAATAATAAAACTTCCGCTCTCGAAGCCCATCTTCGTTAATACATCAAAGTGATTAGATATCCTTTTGATCTTGTTACTATTTCAATTAAAAGTTTTTTATTTCACAACGTACGTCAAACCCTTGGTTTATAATATAGTTTCAAATTCATACCGAGCCGCGCTCATTTGATTAACTTCAAAGGGAAAAGTTAAAAGCACTCGCCGAAGCGGAGACAATGATACCTTTTATTTAACATCAAAGAATTCCCCGCCACACGCTTTAAACTTTTCTTTTAGGATATTATGTATAAGTGTATAGCTTGCAACAATTTATAGTGAGCGGCAGCCACAAAGGCGTGTTTCAGATGTTGGGCTTTTGTTGCATAATTTAATCGTGTTCTTAGCGGTTATTGTCTCTTTATGAAGACCAATACTACTTCAGAGAATCCGTACATCTTTTCATATTTTTATTACATTGTGAGACTCTTTAAATATTGTAAATTTATAGCTGGTGTATAAAAATATAAGCCATTGTAAATATAAGTTTAATTACATATATGCTTTATGTCACATCACATGGTTTAATCTTCAATATTCTGTCCTCGTAATTGACGTAATGAGGGCATGAATATGGTCAAAGCGTTATTTATTTGTCGTCTTTATTAGTAATGCATGATAGGCGTGCATTTCAAATAAAATTTGTACAATTTCAAGGCGTAAAGTACTTACCTACTTATTTGCGTTATTAATAGAAATCATTTCTTAATATTGGAAAATAAATCGTTCAATTATTTTCCAATATTAAGAAATGATTTCTATATTATATGAGTTCAATGTAAGGTAGTTAACTGTAAAATGTATAAACATAGTTAGTATTAGGTATAGCTCATAGAAGTTTTAATAATAATGTCGCTGTTTTCATATGTTCATAGAAAAACATTATATTTAGCTGTAATATTAATTAATTAATATTATCAAGTATTAGCAGATATCATGTCTTAAAGGAAGGCGATAACCCCTGTAACAATAGTCGTGGGTATAATCAGCATAGTCTCAGAAAACTACCTACATATATCTGTTTATGGAGTAACTTTATCCCTGATAAAGCTGTTCATTCATAGCCTAGTGCTAACGCTTCAAAATACTTGAAAACGAGTGGGACAGAATGAAATCTCAGGGGAAATAAACAAAAATTACATAACTCCTTCAACTAAAGGCGCGCCAGGAATGCGGTCACTTGAAGCTTTTACTAATCGCCTCTAATGGTCCAGCTTACGATAGAAGCTAATGCTGTTCTTAAATGGCGTCATTTTCTTATCGCTTTCTTAAAGGACTCTGTATATTTGATGCATATAACGTAGTGCGGGCTATGAAGCTGGCTATACCTACTAAGAATCCAGAAAGAAGTCTCCCAGATACCTACGTAATAATAAATATATATTTAAATTGCTAAAAATCAACCAGCTTAATTTTAAGCTACTATTATATTCCGTCTATAATGGTCATAAAGATTTCATTAGCATTTTAGGCAAGGTATATAATTTAAGTGAAAAATAAATATTGTTGAGTATGTTTCTCACAGAAAAGACTTTAAATATAGTTTCAATAATGTAATTATTTCGACTTGATAAATACAATTCGAGTAAGATCTTTTGTGCACAGATCGAATCTTGTACTTACAATATTTACGTAACTACGAATAGCTCCCCGAGGAAAAGATTTTCGATGTTACATATAAATTCTTAATTTTCCTTCTAAATTTGATTAACAGAAAGAATTTAATATAGCCGTCTTCATCGCAGTGGTAACTTTTTTTTAACATTTTTGAAATTGTGAATACCATAGAATACTCAACGTGAAACGGCACTTGTACTGTGTTTCGCTGATATCTGAGGATATCGGAGGCCCTTAAAATGCCGCTTTAAAAGCCGGCAAAACAATCAATGCGCGGACTGTGGCGCGGTTGTCCATGGGCCACCTGATTCGTTGTCCGCTATTATAAATAAAAAAACCTTGTCTACGTTGCGATTAGGAAAAAGAATCGTAGATTCCAAAAATTGTCTAGACCATAGATATAATCAAAACTAAATGAAAACATAAAAACCATAAACATTTAGATATCACGATCAACTAATGTGTATAGACGACATATATTTAAATTTAATATACATTAAATAAGAATATAAAATGACTCGCTGTGTGAGTTTCGTTTGGCTAGCTAAGTAAATACTCAGGTATTTCAAGAAATATAAAATCAGTGGCAGATGTTCGTTGGCAAACTCGGGTATTAAGGCATTGGACCGACGTCGATCTGGGCCTTCCTGGAAATAACTAAGCTCGCCCTGTGAGCCCTGCTCTTTAGAGCACGTCCCGCTCGCTTTGTAAAAACCGTTTGTGTTTTGCCGACCGTATTTCTTATAATTTCTCAACCAATCCTAGACTTATTATGATAGAATTGTCTGTGGTTCGTTTTAAGCTGTTGTTTAGTTAATCGGATCAACGGTTTACACGTGATTCAGAAGATGTATTATCACGTTGTTTTTAAACTCTAATGAAACTTTATTGTTAACAGAATCTTATTTTTTCAGTTGGTACAGAGAGCGATCGCACTGATACTGAGGAATTAGTTGGGCGAGCGGCTTCCCAATGCTCGGCTCCCCCTGACTTGCTGCCAAGTGAAGTAAGAGTTTTACTTCAGCCCAACACCCCACCATCAATACTCCAACGGGCATCTGAACCTTGCTCTAAGAGATCTACTACGCCCGTACATCATCAAGACAGCAAAGAGAACAAACAACCCAGATTAAGATTTGAGGTAACTAATAACTCTATAATGTTAGTTATAACTATGTATATGTAGGCAAAATTCAATTCAGGTTTACGTAAGATCCATAACCTAACATAACGTACCATTAATTACGGTTTTGTTTATTAACAATCGCTATCACCGTTCATTATAAAGCATTCATATAAGATGCATCATCTATTTACGTCGTATCTGCGTCCAGGCGGCACGCTTTGTTTCATAATCAAAGATCGTAAAGGCGCGACTAGTTTCCTTTAAAAGTGAAAGATAAGGGCGCCGTCCGCCGCTCCCCGCCGACCGGCACGCGGTCGTTTCTCGGCGCCGTGCTACTAGTTATCTACATTCGTAGACGATTCTACGAACGAGTCTAATTGGCCCCATAATTGACCACCTAGCTTGTAAATTAGTCGATAATGTACCGTCATACTATACATAATATTTTATTTTTAGGAATTGACATGTGATGTAGAGCTGCAGCATCCGGAATCCTCCAAACAAAAGCCCCTTCAATTTTCGTTCACTCTATACGATCTTGATGGACACGGTCGTATGACTAAAGACGTAAGTTCAACCATATTATTACCTTGAGTGAATATAGTATAGAAGGGTGGTATTTAAGAATTTAATACTTATTATTTGTTTATTATTGTTTAATTAAGAATCCAAATTCAGAAATTGTTAGGTTTTCTTGTTCTGTATTAAAATGAAACGATTAATTACAGGATATAGCTGGCATTGTTTCAACAATCTATGACTCCATAGGAAAGTCGGTGACAGTTCCGCATTATGGTTCTAAAACTATACAAGTGCGGCTAACTGTTATTCCTGAAAATGGTCAGACGCGTTGTCAAAGAGAAAAAGAAAAGGCTACAAGAAGAAGAAGAAAACAGCAAGAGACGCCACATTCTGCGCCAACTCATGTTGATAATAGCGAAAATGAACAGCATGAGAGGTTATCTCATGAAGATGATGCATCGTGGAAATCCTCATGCTCAGCCGGTAGGAAGCCCCCACCGCAAAGGCCGCCTCCAATCTTACGACAGAGGCCACATCGCCACCCCCGAAGGGGAGAACACAGGGATCGTAAATACACTAAGAAACGTTCGGGAAGTTTACAAAGACGTGAACTTCTCCAGATCATCCAGGCTAATATGGAGAAAAACCATCTGAGCTTTCAAGCTTCAAGGTATTTAGCAAATAAATCATTGACAATTAAAGTTACCTTGCCATATTTTCTATATTGTAGAAAAAATCATTAATTTTTTAAACGCATCTAATAGACAAACTATGATTTTAAATAGCTGATTCTTACAATTGTTCTTGAATATTGATTTACAATTTCTAGCAATACTTGATTCATATGAAATTTTGTACACTGCGAATTATTTGTTCAAAATATTTTTCCTTCAACAGAAAGCCCAGCAGTTCTATCGAAGAAGAAGTCTCTCCTGCACACCATAGAGTTAGGAACCGATCGCATACACTACACGAGAAACCAAACTTATACCACAAAATAAAAGAATCAGATAATGGATACTTAGACCTCGCAAGTGGTGGCGATTCTAACTTATGCCGATACGATAGGTATCTTCATGCCGTGATATGCTCTTCACCAAAACATGCCAATACTGGTTATCATCAGAAACAAAATGTTGCTCGAAAATGCCAAGCCGAGCTAAATGCCCGAGCTTCACATCCACCTAACCCAAGATCACGCTCACATGACCTTGCCTCATCTCAACAACCAAGAGTATTGCAAATAATATTTTTATAGAATTCGTGTAAGGACAAACCTCCGAGGATTGTCCTTTGAAATTTGTTACCAAGTTAATTGTAAACATATTCATGATAAGGATCTTGAATATGATTGTGGGAAAAAATGCTGTGTTAAATAGTTTTTCACAGAACTCAATTTTATGTAGTGTTTTCAATAGCCAGATGAGTATTTTTTTTTTAGAAATGACAATCGCTGTTGGCATAAGGCCTTCACAGTTTCTCGTGCACTTTTGGGGCGAGAATTTGGATTGTGCCGCGACTAGCACAAGGGCGTCTCCAGCGAGATACAAACCTCGGCTTGGGCCGTCGCGGGAACGTTGACCGTCTGAGCGGCCGGTCGGAAGCTCACCGGAGTGGGCTTTGCGACATATATCGATCCTCGCCACCGTTTCCGGCGGAGGCGGTTTTAAACGCGTTCTGTGTAGGGAACAAAGAACTCTACCATATGATTTCTTTTTATCTTCTATGGAGGCTAACAGCTCTTTGTTTGCTTGGGTGATTCGATCATCCGGCTCGTGTAATACATAATGCGGCCTGCGGTGCGTCGGGCGCCTTAGCCTTAACGTGGTGGAAATGTTCTTTACACTATTGCACACGAGTGGGTTGGGATGGGTCTTGCCCTTGTCTTAGTAACGCTGGGCTATTGTCGGGAGCTCCGGTTCAAAGTGGAGATGGTCCACGCTCCGCACGTACCAGGGCACTCCAGTCGCGACTCTCATAAATCGCGATTGGATCACCTGTAAGCGCGCTATGTGGCTCGGTGCTATGTGTGCAAAAGCTACGCTGGCGTAGGTCATGCATGGGCGCATACTCATTTTGTATGTGAGCTTGTGTCTGAGGGACAGTAGATGAGTAGTAATATCGGCCAATTATCTCTCACTTAGGATTTGATTCACGCTTAGGATTTTCTTAAGTGACTTTGTATCTGTTGTGTCACTGCCGTGACAGTTGATACCAGCATGTCGCATAATAATCTCATAGCATGGGATTGTTGTAAATTATGAATGAAAGATTCAAAGATTTGTAACTTTGTATTATATATTGAAGGTAAATAAAGAAGCAACGGCAGAAAGCATTCCACACGTCATAGAATACATTTAAGTAATCAGTATTTATTTAATCTACAGACTTGACTATGTAGAAATGCTGTTACTATAATGAGTGTTGTGTACTGAGTATTACCTATTTATTGATACCTATATAATATTTAGTCAAAGTATTTATTTTTAGAGCATTTAAACAAATGTGCCTTAGCTATTTGTTTCTAATGGACATTGTAAATTATTGTTTCAGGTACGTAAATTATTGAGTCTGTTTTAGAACATTCATAAATTACTCAAGTGCAGTACTTAGTTTATAATCTTACACATATGTTTCTTAAGTGAAACTTTCGTTGCAAAAGTGGGGCGAAAAGCTATGTCTACAAATGGTTATATTTTGGTAAATTTATTAAAAAAAACACGATATTCGTGTGCTTTCATGTAATTAATTTAAAATTTTAATAACCAATTGAAAATTCTTCTAACCTCTATATAAGTGGTATAGAATGTAGTAGCGCTATTAAAAATGCTCATTAGATTAATTTATATTATAAAGACTCGTTTAAGAGTTAGAGACTGAATTAGTAAGTAAGCGATAGGTGCTTTGTAAGACTTGTATATTTTGTTCGAACTTGCATTATTGTATGTACTTATATGCCTCTTACTAATTTGAATCATCAGAAAGTACATTGATATTAATACCATAATCAGTATTCTTGTAATAGGAATCTCATTTCTCATTTTTCATCTACCTCTTATTTAGTAGGACTAATTTATTAGAGTCTTTAAATATCGATGAATCTGTTCAAAATTTGTGGGCACAACTTACCACAGAAGGAAAATGTACAATGTAAAAAGTGCTTGATCTTGTCAACGTATTTATTACCAAAATATAATTTGGAACTTAACTAGCTTTTTCATTTTATTATCTACCAATTGTCCGCGAATTGAATATATAAAATATTAAAAACAAAAACATAATGACCGCAGTACCTATTAAAGTAACTTCTTTTGGAAGACCGCATTTATTGACAGCAAGTTCGTCAGGTGATATTGAAACCTGCAAATGTCAAAATGTGGTGAATATATTTTAAATGGTCAACTTATCTTGGAATAGAAGTTAGGTCACAATGTTTAGATATAATAATTACCAAGATAGTCAGCTATAATAACCATTGAGAATAAGCATTAAACATATGAGATACATTCGTTTTGATAAAAAATATTAGCAAATTCTTATGTATTGTAGAAGAACATATTTAACTTACCAACATGTACTTAGGATCGGGCCTGTTCCGCCATGAGAAGGACGGCACGGAATATTCGAGAAACTCATTATTTTTATGCAAATGTTTCACGAGACAACCGTGATGTGTGTGGCCCCCAAATACCGCTCTGGGTTGGAGTTTTCTTATAAGGAATTCTGTTGCTTCCTTTGATAGCGCATCGATTTTTAATCTAAACAATTTATTTCTTTCTGGTAAAGGAGGTGCGTCAGGTTCTGTACATATAGAATCTGATATACGGTACAGAGGAAAATGCTGAAATTTTCTTTTAATTAATAACAACCACTAAACTAATTAGAGCTGACAAGCAAAATTTTAAATCTACTTTCGAAAAAATTTACTGTTCTTGTACTTCAAACCGTGTCTAAGTTGGTAAATGTTGGCCCTCTTTATATAAAAAAAATCTATAAACAAAATTTATTTATTCAAAATAAACTGCATATTTATTAAAAATAAAATGATGGAAATAATTAAACTGTACCTGCATAATTATTGGTTGAGAGTAATTATAAATCTGGTCACAGTTTTCAATGTTTGCTGCACATTTCTGAAGTTTATCTGAAACATTTTAATATTTAACATTACATATTAATCTAGATATTTTAAATTTAGATAAATAATTCTTGTATAAGTATAAATTCATGCACATAGAACTACTATTATTTAAAATTTGCCAGTCTAATCTAAAATCACAAACTGCAAATCAAATTCTCTTCTAAATAAAACTTATTAGTTTTTAGAAGTATTACCTGATATAACTGAAATATTCCTTCGAGCATCAGTACACATACTACAGGAATCACCTTCCATTGCCATTGAGTTAATAAGAATAAAGTGGTTATTTTTCAGTATTATATGTTGAACTGATGGGGATGCTAATTTATCTATGAATCTTTGTAATGCTTTCCTTCTTATCCTATAATTATACTATTAAGTAAAAATATTATTTAAAAAAAAACAACAATATTTGGATTGTCATTACTGACCTATTGTGAAAGCCAATATCATGATTTCCTACTGCTACATACATTTTTATGTTATCTGGTAAAGAAAACAGTCTGTGAAATCTGTCCACATAATTATTGAATTGATTATCATTAGTCCATTCCCCTTCATCAAAAAGGTCTCCTGAAATGTAATTAAAAAGATTTATATAAAGTTTTTTTGATATTTTAATAATATTTTGTTATGTATATACATTTTAATTTGAATACACACCTAAAACAAATACAACATTAGGCTTATGTACATTTATAACAGCTTCAAAAGCCTGGTGCATTTGCCATTCTCGTCTTAGCTTATCCAGCCAGTGTCCTCTAAAAGGGCCTAATAAATGTGTATCTGCTAAAACAAATGCTTTTAAGACTTCTCCATCCTTAAAGCTCTTGAGTGTTGGCCAACTGCACTATAGAATATTAATAAACCTATTAGTTTATCAAAATCATAGGAAATGAGTTTATAATGATAATATTTTATAGTACCTGAGCAATAACTACATAATAAATTATGAATTCACAATATAATCCAATGAAAGTTAAGCCAGATATTAAGTATAACACCTTCTTAGTAACTCGTCGCATTTTTTGCGAAATGATTAATAAATAATAAGGCATTAAATTAAAAATATAACTGTGTTGCGTTTGATATTTTAGTAATATACATTTAATCTTAACTATATCCAATAGGTGCTAACTATAACAATCAACATTATCAATGTCATCAACATTATCATAATAAAACTGATAAGAATTCAAAATAGAAAAAAGTTGTAATACAAATATTGCAGAGCATAGTTTGAATTTTAAACATCTTTGATATTTTTCTTTTGGCCACAGGTTATCCTTTAGTCAAGAATAGAAATCATTTGTTTTTACTTTCAGATATATTTTTTTAATCAAGGCATGAAGCGATTTTTGGATCCAATACAACTAGCGCATCATGTTTATATAATTTTATAAAAACGGTATATTTTTGAGGTGTTATGTTTATAATTTGTGAAGTATTTAGCAAATAGGAAACTGATTAAAAACAGAGAAATTGTGATTTGATGTTATCGAAAATCTGTAAAATAAACTAAAGGTAAAATTCCACCATTTTCCTTGGAGTAAGGTAGGAGGATATGCACAAAAAGGCTCGTAATCAAAGCCGTCATATCCTTTAGAAATGTAATCGTACTTTTATCTATAACGATAAGAATATTCAAGTGCGTTTCATCAAATAATTCCTATGCCGTCATGTTGGTGGCACTGGTTGTCAAAAATGTCAACACGCAGTGTTGCTGTTTAATTGAGAATTCAGCCAAAAATCTTGCCAAAAACATTAAAAATGTTGACAGTAAAGGACTTATGTGAACGTGAAAAACGTAACGAGGCTTCACTTATTCTATTAAAATGTGTACAAGCTCGGGTCACCGCCATTACATTAGTCAAATACCAGTGTCCGATTGTCAGGTCCTCGACTAAACTCAAATTATTGTGACTTTACTTTCCATTGTTCTTATTAATAATAATACATTCTAACTACCTAAAGTAATTTTTAGTTTTAAAGCATTTGATCTTTTAAATATAGTAGGTACAAAAAACTGACAAAAGTCATGGTCTGAAATATGTATTTGCCATTTGTTTATAATTAAATAATAATTGTTGTTGTTCAAAAGTAAAGCTTGCTATGTTCTACCTATTGAAAATAATAATATAGGAGCAATGTGCCCTTGTTAAAATTGAATTTTGTTTTAGGTATATTTGAAATACAGTGTCGAAAATTACTAAAGAAGGTAAAGTGGCAGCGTCAACATCGACTAAAGTGACTACACTTCGCAAAAATGTCCAATGACGAAAAATTCATGAATTGAATGGTTTTAAACTGTGTTATAAAGCATAAAAAACATGAATTTTATTATGTAAGAAAGGAATTGCCTGCATTAACAAAACTATTATAAGAAATTCGAAATGAAACATTATATAGGCAGCGAGAATTGCTTTGCGGAGAATTATAGAAAGTGTGGGATTTAAAACAGAAAGGTCGAAATCGAAGTAGGTTAGTAGGCTAAGACTTCTGATGATGGTGATAATGAGAATAGTAATATGTCAGAATATAATAGATGAACATAATCATTGTAGAAAATTATTATGAAAATAAACATTTTGTTGTTAATAAAAAATTGTAATGTAAAATTTAAATTGTATTTTTAATAAACGAACTTCTTAAATCCTCTGTTTTTACTGTATTAAACCTAAGCATTTCTTTATTCAAATCGTGTTTTGTTCTCATTGAATCTGTAATATATTTAATTTAGTTCTATACATTATTTTTATGATGCCTTTAACAATATTTATTGAGGACTGATATATTGCGAGTCATACTATCTTTAGGTGTACACAAAAGCCAAGGTAAGTAGTTAATAGTCGATAGATATAGACGAGTCATTTCATTTTTTTAATCTCCCTGAATTTGGGGTAATCACAAAAACGTAATGTGACGGCACTTATTTCCATTACTCCCAACTTGACGCCATAGGAACATTTGATGAAACGCACTATATAAGGATATATTTTGTGGTTATAATGTGGATGCTTCTTAAAGATAAATCCATTATAATCTGTAAAGTCAGTGTAGTAAAATATATATATAAAACAGCATCAATGGCTAATTAATGGCAATGAATGCAGACTGTATGAAATAATTTAAACACATATCTTTTTAGCCTCATTTAATATAAGAATAAAAAACCCGCAATTGTTAAAACAATCACAAAATGGAACATAAAAATAATTCCTTAGTTAATACTTATAAATACAATTAATAATATAATACCAACATAACATTACTGAATTTAAGAGACAGGTCAAATTGTATAAAATACATTATTTTATAAAAACAATAAAAATAATTTTGGTGTATAAAGGTACATAGTTTCGATCAGTGACATTAAAAGAAACTGAAGTAGAGAAACAAATTCGGTATTAGTCAATTAAATTAAAACTTGTTAAACAAGGTTACAAATTTAATGTCATAACATTTGGTACAATGTTTGTAAACATTTTGATTTATTTAATTATCATATCATTGAAAATTATTTAAACTCATATAACCTACAACAAAGCACACTTCTAATCTCAATAATGATAATTATTTAAGAAAAAATAATTACTTGTAAAATTTACTGTTCAATAAAAATATTAATAAGTTAATATTTATCTTAGCTTTTCCAAACATATCGAGTATCGCACAACCTTCATATTGTTTTTGCAACAGATCTTGTATATCAATATCAACAGATTCCATTTCCACGCCCATAAACTTTCCTTTTATTGTAAATACACCATTGCTATTTGTCGGTGTGATTTCAAATTGAACGTTTTTAAACTGTGACGTCGAAAGTCCATCAATTTCAAGCAGTATGCCACGTTCCAATAGCTTTGCACCAGAATACTTCACTGTTAGTTTTGATTTCAACTTTTTAACATCTTTGCCGGATCGTAAACATGCGTGAACGCTCCTGAAATATTTGTCAGTTGGTAAATAAACAAAATAAAGTTAATAAATCATTAAAATAATTATTTATTACATTCACGCACACATGTTTGTTTCTTTTCATGTATCAGTTGAACTCAAAACAAAATTATGTCTTAGAAACTTGGCTATATGGCCTAATAAAAAGGAACAGTGAAACAGCTAGACATTGTACTATGCACGCTATATTCACGTATTCTATTCAAATTTAATGTTCGAACTCTTAAAAGTAAAATTAAACATTTTGACAACGCTGGAAATACTCTAGAACTCCAAACGTTTAAAAAAACTCACCTTTTCCCAGCGTGTAAGTTAGCTAAACACGACTTAATATACTGATCATACGACTTGCATTTCTCCTCATAATATTTGGTCTTTTCGGATAGACTTTGTTTAGTTCGTGTAAGCGTAGTCAGTGCGCGCCGTTGAGCCTGTCTATACTTCCCTTTATTGCAAAGATCTAAAGCTATAGATGTTATTAAAGCTTGATAGCCATCTTCTCTTGTTACATAGCCTTCGTCTTCAAGCATTTGAAGATTGCGTCTCAGCTTCGCAATATGTTCTCTAAGGGACATTGCTTCGTCTGCCCGGATCTGCCCAGAATATATACGTGTTTGTACCTTCTCGTTGTATGTCTCTTGTTGCTCTCTTGTAGTACCGATACATATCGCCTCCAATAAATGTTCACCTGAGAATACATTTGCAGCATGACTAAAATGATCTTTAAAAATTTAATCTAGGATGATGGACTTTTATCGATTGACATATTTAGCCGTGAATTTCGATTTAAAGTATAGTTTAATCATGTCATTCATATTGTACATTTGACTAATTAATTAAAACTTATATGATTCAATATTTAAATATTTATACTCATATAAATTACTCTAATTTTAGTACATTTTTTATATAGTACAGTGGACAAGCAGGTTGGTCTCCTACACGGTAAGAGAACACCGCCGCCCATGGACAACCACGGCACAGTCCGCGCATTGGTTTGGTTATGTTGCCAGCTTTTTACGCCACTTAAGCGCCATTTTTAAGGGTCACCGATATCCTCACAGCGAAACATAGCAGGGGCATCATTATAAGTACAACTACTATTTCACGCTGAATATTCTAAAACATTCTAGTAGATATAATATAACACTAACCATTTAGAAAAGGTATTATAGCCACGCAAAGCTCCTTTGTTTTGATAAACAATTTATTGACATCTGTCATATCGTCAGCGGCCGTTTGAAATTTGTTCACCAGCGCTAAGCACACTTCGAGTCGAGCGTTCTCTTCAGTATCACCCGTCTGGAAAAATTAAAAACATTTGAGATTTTAAAATGTTTAAAATATTTTACAAAATAAAATAATTTCAATAAAATAGCTCTAAGGGGGTTATATAATTTTTAATTAGATTTGTACGTG
>DWCF01006154.1:0-12908 GCA_018230265.1 Delias oraia
ATTTGTTGGTATTGTTGTTATATATTTCTTTAGCTTCACATAGATTTTCGCATGAGCCAATTTTACTTATTTCACTTTGAACTGATTTGTTAAATTCGTTGTCGCAACTATGAATTTTAAATTTATTATTTTCTGTCTCGATTACAATGGAATTTGAAGTATCGTTATCATTAATACAAGTTTCTTTTCTGTAATTCAAATTATTTTCTTCTTGATGATTATTTTCTGTAATGTGAGACTGGATATAAGTTAATGTATGTTCATTTTTCTTAACCTCCGATTCATTTTTAATTAATCCATTATAATTTGTTTTTTCTTCCATTGCACATACATCTTTTATATCAGAAGGTATCTCAATGGTCAACTGAGTTCTTAATTGATTTTTGATGACAGGTTCTATTGGCGTCTCTTGAATTTTGAGAGAAGATATTTTTTCTTTGTTCATTGTTAAGAAAGAATCATTATTTTCGGTATCCGGTGTATAGTTATTTAATAATAAAGTATTACTTCGTTTGCTACAAGAAGACACATCACTTTCTTCGTTACTCTTAATATTATCAAATGACGACTCTTTACATTCTACGTTTGAATCACTTTGGTGAGATTTAAGCATATTAGAACATTGAGGATCATAGTCACATCGAACGAGTTTAACAGCGCATTTCGTTAGTTTCATATGGTCATAAATTAATTTGTCTAAATCGATATCTTTTCTGGCGACAGTTTTCAGCTTTCGGGGTCGTTTAAGAGGTATCTTTCTTAAACCTGAAAAATTTAGTTTTGTAATCTTAGAATTCTCCAATACATCAGAATCGATGGAAGATTGCATGCTCTTGTCAACTACAGGGTTGACTGAGCTGAGATCTGTTTCTTGAACTTGTATACATTTCTCGTTAAACTTACAATCCTCGTTCTTCAGGTGCAAGAAAGATTCAGAAGTTAATTTTTTAATTATCAGGTCACATCCACTTAAATTTACTGTACATTTTTCAGAAAGCTTCTTTTGATGTTTCGGTGAATCTTCAGAAAATCGAGACTTAAATTCACCGAATTCTGTTTTAAAAACTACCTTCTCATGTTCTTCACTTTCATCGTCACTAATCAGGTTTATTACTTCTGCATTCTCAAATCTGTTATTTATTAAATAATTTGTAACAACTGTTTCTGAATTTGAGTTTTCAATAATTTTCTGTTTAACAGTAAAAGTACAAGGAGTTTTATTAGATTTCTCCCGAAGAAAAACTTTTGTAAATTGTGGGTCAGCCAATAACGAGTCGATATGAATATCTTTATTGCTAGTTATATATGCTCTATAAACACTCCCATTAGCTCTTACTTTAACAACACGCTTTGATAAATAGTTGGTCGATATTTTTTGTTGCTCTTCAATAGTTACGTCTTTTATCGAGGTGTCTACTCGATTGGGAGGTTTTGGGTTATCACAATCAGAATAATCATTAATTTTTGTAGAATCGATGGAAGTTTTTGGTACATTTTTAATAACTTCTGATATAATTTCTTTGTCTAATTTATTCTCCAAGTTTAAAATTCCTTTTTTACCATAATCCGGTATAGCAGACAACGCACGTGCTGTGATTGTATCTGTTGTTTTTTTATCCGATACTGAAGGAGATAATGATGTGGTCGTTACGGTGAGTGAATCTAAGATGTCTACGGTCGATATTAATTTTTGTTTTTCAATCGTTTTTTCTGCTGTTTCTTTATCAGTTTTCGTGACGAATGGTGTGTCCGTACCCCTATAGTTACTTCCAAATAAGGGCGAAGTGCCTAGCAGATCTTCACTTGTTTCTTTATCCTCCATGTTTTCATACTTTGAGCCATTCAATGGCAATACTGCAGTCGATTTCTGCAATTTTGATTCGACTTCATTTAACGGTTCGTATGGTAAAGCAATGGGTTCTAAGAAAATACGGTGGCCAATTTGTCTATTCAATAACGACAGACGTTTCTTTTTTATATGTTCAATATTTTTTTGATTTATTACGTTACAATGAACAGAAGAATTACAAATATTAATTTCCGATTTTTCTTTTAAAATCGATGGTGTTATTTGTCGCATTTCACTTATTTTAGGTACTTTATTTGGTACATAAATATCATTTTGCAGATCTGTTTTGCCTGAGAGGTTGCTTATTACCAATGGTTTATCAAATTGATTATTCCTGCCGCTGTTAATTCTAATGTGTCCGTTTTTTGGTTCTATCGTTTCCGTAACAATAGCATTTTTATGTTTTGGCACTTCATTTTGTATAACTGCTTTTTCCTCATTTATTCTTCTGGTTGTTTTTGTCGATGTTATAGATCTCGGTTTGTCGTTAGGTCCTAAGATGGTTGAATTATCAGGTGACATAGAAGAATTCGTATTAGAATATTGCATGTTTAATGATGGAGGATCTCGCTTTAATGAAATCGACGATGGTGCTATTTGATGTTTAGTAATCGAATTCCCAGTATTTTGAAATTTTAAACTTGTTTGCTGTGTATTTACATTATTCCGCCGGTCTGTCTTCACATTATTTGACAACGGTATTAATCTTTTTATTGAAATATCACTATGGAAAAATTTTACAGAAATGTTAGGCAAATCTATTGGCGAATTCACTGAAATCTCTTTCAACGAATTGGACTTCTCTTTGTTATCTGATGCTATAACATCTAAAAATCTCCTTTTCTGAGCATTTTTCGAGGAATTGTTTGATATCTGAACTGGTGAAACAGTGTCTGATACAGATGATTCAGAATGCGCCGCTGGAGACTTTACAGACGACAAGACTGAGCTACAATTACCTGGTTTATTTTGTACGGAAGATGTTATTCTATCAGGGTTAGTAATATCGGTAGAAATTCGTATATTACTTTCAGCCTTTAATTGTCCGTAGCCACCTTCTCTTTTTAATTCTTGTGGATTTAATGATACCTTCAATGAATCTTTCGTTATTTTTTTTATTGAAGTCAGTGGTTCTAATGGTTCATTTCGAGAAATATAAGGTTTATTAATAGAAGGTATTGTACTCGATATTGGTATTCTATTTACAATGTTTAGTCGACATGCAACTGGTTTAGATTTTCGAATGTTTTCCGCTTTTATTTGAGATGTTTGAGCTATAATCGGTCTGTTTGATGGCATACCAGGGGTCCCTATCTTTACACTTTCTGATTGTGTATAAAGTTTCGCAGGACAACAGGTATCGTCATCGGAAAGCTCGCGAATTTCTTGGCGTAAATCGTCATCCATGAGTTCGTCCAACAAATCATAATCAGAATTAGGAATTCCAGATACAAATGGATCATCTTGTTTTGGCTGTATCACTGTTATGTTTTTGGTCACATTTTCTTGGGATTTTGTAGATTCCGTGTTGTTTTTCAATACTGATACATTTTTCTTAACAGTATTTTTCTGAAGTGCGATTTCAAGTGCAGTAGGGCCTCGGCTTGGAGTTTTGTGCTTGAGAAGATCATTAAATACATCTTCCCAACACTTTGGCCCTGAAGTCTCAGCTTTCATGTATGTTTTACGTGATGTTGGTTTCTTTGGCACTGAATTCTCCTTAATGCTTAGTTGAGGTTTACCAGACACTAGTTTTGATTCCTGTTCCTGCTTAATCTGAAGGGGACTAGTTATTTTTTCTTGTAATAATTTATATCTTTTGCTATAAACAATATTTTTTCCTACATAAGTCTGATCATTGGAGTTAGACTTGACATTAATTAATTTCTCCATAACATTGTTATCTTGGCATGATAATTTGGGATTAGACTCATTTTTTATATTTCTGACGTCATATATTTTCTGTTCAACACTGATTAGTCTATTGAATTGAGTATTGTTAGACGTAGTAGTAGCACTCTGTGACTGAGCGAGTGTATTATTTTTTATATATTCTTTTGATATACAAGTATTTACTTGTTGGTGAAAGTGCTGTTCTTTAGCATTCAATGACTTCACCTGGTTTGGAAGGTTATGATTATGGTAAACAGTATGTTGGCCATTAAGTTCTTTTATTGTTGCCGGTTGGATAATGGACTTAATTATACGCCCTACTGGTCGCATGATTGACTCGCCGGAAGAAGATTTTGAAGCAGGTGCTGCTGTATTTAACACATTCAATTTATTTTTTTGTCGTAGTAACTGTAATAGGTCGAAATTATCTTTACTAGACATAAGTTTAGCAGTTTGTGACACCTGCGGTTTAATCACATCTTTAGACTTGGATTGCTCTGAAGTCACTATATTTGTAGTAACATTGGCGGGATCAAAATTGCATTGTTTTTGAGGCGGTGTGGAAGTGACTGTTTCTGTTTTCATACTATATGGTAATGGATGTTGGGGGCTTAGATCTGACGCACTTGATTTTTTATTTATTTTATTTATTTGAATGTCTCCTTTTCTCTGAAGGTGCACAGGTAACATGTAATAAAGATTATTGGTTACTATACCAATACCAGGTTTTGCATTATTTTGTTCTGCATGTTTTAATTTATTCTCCATTTGTTTATTTTTATGATGATAACTGAGACGAGAAAAAGTATTTGGTACACTTTCAGCTCGTTTTGGAGCTTTAACAATTTTTTTAACATTTCCTTGTACCGCTCTAGTATTATCTGTATTTCCTGTTGATGTAACAACTTGTGTAACAATCTCTTGTGGTTCATTTAAGAAATGCCCAAAACATTTTTGTGGGTGACCATCTGTTGCATTACAAATGTTTGAATCTCCTTTTGAATGTTGTGGAACTGGGTATTTAGTAACATGGTGTGATTTATTGTCATCTTGTCCAGCTTTATTTGTTGTAGGTTGAAGATCGTTGTTGTATCTCTTTAAAAATTCCTGAAATTGACTCTCACCAGTTGAAGTCAATGGTTTTCTTGGTGTATTTATAACATTCGTAGTTTCATAAGAATTTAAAAAATCTTCAAATTCCTTTTGTTCTGGCGATTTATATGTACCTTTAACGATAACTTTACGGTTTTCATCCGTAGCATACACATTATTTAATGTAGGCCTAATGTATGTATTATTTTGAAAATTTACGCAGTTGTCAATATTCGATATCGACGTTAAACGTTTGACTTGGTTTTGTCCTGAGGGAGGCGTTACTGTACTTTTTACATTTGGACTTAGTCCAAATGTTGTTCCTGCTGATATTATCTTCTGTTCCGCACATTTATTCGATAAACGAGCATTGTTGCGTCTAAAAGACAAAAGACTTGCAATATTCTTTTTCGTCTCTTCTTTTATTGTGGTTGCGACAATTGGTGGACTATTTTTAATATCCAGTGAAAATGGACGACTAGTAACATTAGTTGATTGTTTTTGTATTCTGTTATCTTTTAATATTTCTTCCTTTACTGGCGCTGTGTTATCTTGTGTTTCTTGACAATTCATGTCATCTAGAGAAAACAAACCATCAAACTCAACATCAGATTTTTCTTGCTTTATTTGAATTGGCGTTTTATGTTTACTGTCAGAAGGTCGGGTTGGATACATCATTCTCTCTGTATTTGTAACAAGTCTTTTCAAGTCATTATTTTTGCTAGCAACCTTCATGTTGAGAAATTTTGATAAGCCACTGTTCTTGTCAATATCCTTTTTAGGTTCTTTTTCTGTATCGCTAATTGAGTTATTATGTTTGTCCTTTGGTTTCAATCCTTTTTTCTTCACTTTTTTAGCCTTCTTTTCCAATTTGATTTTATTAAAACTTTGACTGGTGTCTTGATAACTTTCATTATTGTCCTTTTTGGTTGATGTTTCTGGGCATGAAAATGTATCTGTTTCAAGTTTAAGTGGATCTTCTAATACAGCAAGTGGCTTCTTTTTCTTCTTTCTTCCCTTTTTAGGTCGCTTCACACTGGAATCGTCACTACTTTGAAGAGAGCTATCATAAAATGAATTTTGTACACTCTCGGGTTGCATTGTGTCTGTGATCGGCTCTTGTAACTCTAGCAAGTGCTCGTAGCCTGCGACAATGAAGTCAATAATTTTGTTTAAAAAGACTATATAAATTATTTAACAAATATCGTCATACCGTATTATGATATTTATTAATATGTTGGTAAAAAAAACATCAAAAGGAACTTGATGATATCTTTCACCATAATTTGGCAATAATATAGTATTTTTTGTATAATTGATTTTTTTTAAATAATTAAAACGTTAAACTAATATGTTATTGCAATCAATTGCCATATGTAATTCTTAAATATACCTTTTTCGATTCCATAGTAAACGTCTTCATCATTCTCTACCTCCTCTGGCAAATGTTGGAATGATCGTGGATCGAGGTTAAGATACTTGAGTTCAGTAGAAAGAGCTCTGGTTCCAAATTCTGTTTGTTTCATATAAGATCTGCAATTATCTAAAAGCGCCTCTCTGAAACAGTTTAGTTGTTTATAAAAATAACATTAAATAAATGATTAGACCTCTGTAACTTACTAATTAAAACATTCAATCACTTTCCCTTAGAAATTGTAATATTTTTAAAAATATGCAATTTAACAGTAAAATTTCTCACCTATCCATGTCCCACGACTGAGTTTTGACCCGCGGGCCAGAAATCAGAACGGCCAAGTCATTGCACAACTCTGAACTCAGGCCCAATGCCTCTCCCTCAGAAAAAATGGCAGTCGATAGAACATTCGAATATTTTTGAGCTTTTTTCATGTTCAACGTTTCCGATGTCTTCACTAAATTGGTCTGCGTTCGACTATCAGTTGCCCAACTACCAAACTCCGATGTTGATACATTATTTGGTTCTTGTATGTCCTGAAAAATTGCGTAAGATTTTCTGTACATTTTCATTATATTACCTATATAAGTGTTACTTTGTTCAACAAATATGAAATTATAGATGTATTATTTTTCGGGATCTTGGAACAAATATAAATCATGAATGAAGATTGCTAAAATTTCGAATTAAACACGTTATTTATCGTGCCTACTGGCGGGTCTCCTCTATGTATAAGTTTTTGTTATGTTGAAGGCTATTTACACTGGTTTAACGGTATAATTTAAAGGGTCTCCTATAGACTCATATGAAATATGTACTGATCTAGTTATTTAAACATTTAAAGGTAATAGTCCAATTCTTAAGACATGTCTGCTTTGCATCAGTTTCAAGTCAGTCCAATCATAGCACATAGGAGTAAGAATTTAAAACTAGAGGAAATACCTACCTATCTAATATAACTAATTGAATAAAGTATTGGATTTATTTACATACTAGTGGTCCGGGCAGGACGGCGTCTGCCGGGACGAGACGAAGCCCGTCCAATCAAACTCGAAAAATAGATACATTAAAAACAAACCCTCCATTTTTGAAGTCAAATAAAAAGTTTTCTATGTCCCTATTCTGGTTCTGAGCTACCTCCCTACCAATTTTTAGACAAATGATTCGACCCGTTCTTGAGTTATAAACATTGCAACTAATATAACTTTCTTTTATATATATAGACATACATATAATAACAAAACAGCGTACAAAATAATTAAAAGGATTAAATGAATGAAATTAATGCATACACAAAAATTCGACATACATATAATAACAAAACAGCGTACAAAATAATTAAAAGGATTAAATGAATGAAATTAATGCATACACAAAAATTCATCTAAGTCAATTCAGCAGTTTAATATTACATTTTTAGATAGGTATTTTTTATTCGCACAAACGTTGTCCTTATTATGACCAACACAATTCTAAAAGAATGATCAAGTTTGGTACAATAAAAAAAATTAAGATTAATTTTTGTAATATATATAGAAAACATATATACACTGTAAACTCCATGTAACGGCCCTCGAATTAACGACAAAGTCCCTAAAGCGTCGCAGTCAATTGACTTTGCTTGGTTTAGCTGGAATTCCATACACATATACACTCTAGATAGCATTACGACCACTCTCAATTACAACAATTGAGTAAAAAATCACCATTTAATTTGCCAAAATTAGTCCAAACTGTGTACGTTCGTTTGTCGCTTATTTACTCTAAGCCCGCAAAAAAGAAAAGAAGATCTGAAAGCTGCTAAATTATTGGAATATTACTTCTTTTATCAACAAGATGCCTCAATATCGCAAGATATAAATAAATAAAAAAATGCAACAAAAGTACTGGTGTCGCACAGACAAAAATAACAGACTATACACAATAGCATTCAAATACGATTATTTTTTATGTACTTAAGTACTAACTCTAGTATGAAATAAATATTTTCCATTTAACGACAATTCTCTATAACGTCATAAAATTCAGTCCCTTCAGTGTCATTATATAGAGTTTAGACTGAATATGATTTTGATATAAAAATATTACCTTGATAAGTTCCAAGTTTGGTGCATTTTTGACCTCATCAAACATATCAGGCGATGGGTGCACTGAGAACGCGGTCAACACACATTCGTATTTGAGCCGGATACTGCCGTATAGTAGGTTCCCGAGGTTTTTGAACCAGATGGCGAGATTCTTCTCCATGTAACGGGCTTCTGCCGACTGTACGTTAATTTATATACATTATATATGTGGATTACGATCGCGGGCAACCGCGGGATCCACATCACTCAAGATCGCAATGGGTCGTCTTTGGGGGAGACCTATGTCCAGCATTGGACTTTAATGGGCTGATGATGATGTACCCTTACCAGCTGACCCCGGAAAATGTTGTTTCGCCATATAAATATAAAGTAAGATATACATAACTTATGTTACTCGCAAATAACATAGCCTTCTATTGGTAAAATATTTTTCAAGATCAGTTCAGTAAAGATTTTCAGTAAAATAATCCAGAGATTTGTATTTTTTAATTTCACAAACTATGAAAAAGATTGGAGTGAACAATCCTTAATATTTAGAGGTAAGAAAATAGGTCTTGACAGATTCTCACACCAACCTAATATGCAAACAAAATATTATAAAAATGGATTTTTTGATTTCGGTCCTCCTGTTTGGCAACTAACACCTCGAAACGCGAATTTTATATACATATTATATATTTTTGTTGAAATTAATGAATATTTTGTTAGAAAAGTTTTCACGTGCAAACTACTGAATCCATGATGTGACGAACATGAATCAGTTATGTATCCGGTATTTTATGATATCCCGAAGGAATATAGATTCCCAGTAGTAAAATTTTTACAATAAATTAATTACATATTAAAACCCTTTTGCTATAGCTTCAGATGAATTTTATTTAGATAGAAATTTATATAGATAGATAGATTTACCTTATTCTTGTCAAGCTTCAGTTTCTCCAGCTCATTCATCCCAGTGGTGATAGCGCGAACATATAGCTGGCAAGTAAAGTGTGGCCTAAGTCCTTTTAACTGAAATCACACGTTAAATTATAAAAATCTTCATTAAAAAAAAGTTACAAAAATTAATAAAATATCATTATTCTGTTGTATGATCTATATTATTGTAGTTTAATTAAAATAAATTCTGTAGTTTGTACCTTAACGAAAAGCAAACATACGCCCTTCCATATTTTCAAACGTTCGCGTTTTTTATAGTATATGGTATGAGAACACGGCCGCCCTAGAATAATCGCGGCATAGTCCGCAAATTATTTGTGTTGCTGGCTGTTTACGCCGCTTAAGCGTCATTTTTAAGGGTCTCCGATATCTACACTCAACTCAGCGAAATATAGTAGAAGAACAGTTTCAAGTACAACTACCATTTCACGCTGAGTATTCTGTGAGCCCGTGGTATCACTTCGGATGAGCCGGCCCAATTAGTGCCTTAGTATTTTGCATCAGCATGGCTCTCCCACAGGTGAAAAATATTATAAACTTCATTTCACATACCTGTTTATGTACAGCGGCTGCCATAGTGTGCAAATGATGAGCAGTCGCAGCCGGAGCCGCCAGGGCATCGCAGGCCACGTTCAGCTGTTCCTCGGTCATCATACGGACTATGGATCGCGAACAGTCGTAAAGCGTCCTCAAGACAGCGCCACGGCACATAGGCACAACCATACATCGGGTTATAACCACCTGAAATATACAACGGCGCGAGGGTCTCAGAAGTGTTTTGGATTGGCATGACTTTAGCACAGCTGAACATCACAATTATTGTTTTCTTGATGGTGATTCATCATTGGCAGAAAACCGCAAGTTCTTCCACCTTCGTGATACAGCGTAACGAAGATGGAATATAAACAGAGAAACGGATGGAATTTAAACGGATATGCTACAGACCAAAGAGCGCATAACATTAGGAAAAAATTTTTTTTTCTTTAATCTAAAAGCATTGGTTAAACACAATAATAAAACTAGAGTAGGAAAGCATACATATTAAGCTTACATTATATTCACTAATTATTAAAGCAGTCAACAAATTTTTCGTTTTACTACTATGTATTGCATTTCACTTCTAAACGCAAAAAGAATAGAAGAGAAAGAAAGGGAGAGAAGTATTACAATCGTGTTACATACCTGCGCAATCAGCAATGCGACATCTTTCGCGTTTTTCCATACTTTCTTCTCTTTCGGTATATTCAGGCGATTATGAATTCGATCCACCAACTGGCAGGCTTCCTTCAACGGCACTTGTTTAGCCTGAAAAAAATACAAATAAAAAATTATTAAAAACGCACAGCTCTATACCTACCAACAAACCAAAACCATGGAAACAATCTGGATAAACAATGTAAAATTGTAAATTTACCTTCCTTATCTTTTTACAATATTTTCCTACACACAGACGACGTGACAGGAAAAACATAATACAAAAGCTAATACGAAACAGAAGCTATTTTTACCTATTTTTAATGCAGATGGAGGTAGATGAGCAGAAAGGTTACCCAGGAAAAGCGATCCTTCGCCCATGGAGTCCCCCAGCCATTGATGGGCACGGGTGCGTTGAAATGCTAAAAACCTTTCTTAAGAGACCAATCAATACAATGGATTGTGTATATAACTCACCAAATCAATACAAGATGAGCGCTGTGTGGTTCTATGCAACAGAACAAATTCTATATCGGTAAGAAAGTCCCAGATGTCCGGCGAGAAACCGGCCTCTTTCGAAAGAACGCCCACAAATGAACTGTCAGGCACTTTCTCTGGTTCTAAAATTACAAAAACATTAATAAGATTTAAATAAACATTTTAAAGACAATTATTACGGTTTCAGGCGACTATTTTCTTGATACTTCCTGAATATTGAGCAAAGTAATAGAACAATTTATTGAAACTCAATGTATTAACTTTAACCAAGTTAAACTCAGAAAGTCAAAGTTTTAAATAATAAACATAAACTTAAAGGTTTCAACAAAAATATAAATTCAATTAAGAAAATAATTAATAACTATTGATTTTTTAATTTAATATTAATATTTTTCACCTATGAGAGGGTTATGCTGAAGCATATTATGATAAAGCACTAATTAGGTTAGCTCGTCCGAAATGATACCACGGGCTTACAGAATACTCAGCGTGAAATAGAAGTTGTACTTGAAACACTTGAAACGCTATACTGTGTTTCGCTGAGTGAGGATATCGGAGACCCTTAAGAATGCTGCTAACAGTAAGAAATAACGTCGCCCAAAAAACGTTGCTTTGGCTTATAAACTGTGAAAGATAATTTTGATGAAGTCGCGGCCTTTTAATAAACATTGCAATATGCAACCAGCTTTCGTAAGAACCATAATTAACGTTCAATCTTTTATTCTTCGTCTCAAGTTGGAAGAAAACAAAAGTTACTAAATATGTATATCTGAAATCTGAAATTGTATCTGTATATCTGAAAGTGGTTTTTAATTAAACGATATTTTTTATATTAAAGCGAACAACTGCCGTTTCACGCCGAGTATTCTGTGAGCCCGTGGTATTACTCCACCCTGTATGGATTAAACAACATCTAACCGTTTTGCAAGTCCATCTGTTCCACATCTGGGAGCCGCCGTACACAAGCACGCGAACGCTGCATCACGGCTATGGTCAGACGCAGCGCGAGATCCACGCACGACTTCAGCGCTGCCATCTGACGCAGACGCGTCACGAACATGACGCCTCGCTCCTCCTTCAGCCATGCTAGAACTGAGAAAAATCGTATCAGTAAACAATCACTGATAGCTGATGAATAATTGCCATATTTTTTTACAGTATATCGGACAATGGAGCAGGAGGGTCTCCAATATGATAAGAAAACAGCTTTTTTTGGAAGGGTTTTTTTTTGTTGCCGGCTATACAGCCAATCACAGCTTCACACGGTCTTTTGGGGCGAGCTATAGGATCGCCATGAATTTGCTTTTAGCCGCGACTAGCGCAAGGGGTCGTCTGCGAGACACGAGATTTACTTGGGCTATATGCCGAGTCATGCGCCGCCGGTCGGAAACTCACCGGGGTGAGACTGACGACGTATCTAGGTCTTAGCTCGCGGTCCGTACACAGAACCCTACCATCTGAATTTTTGTTTTTGTTCTCTTGGGAGGCTATCAGCTTATTGTTGTGTGATTTGACGCACTAATGGGTTGGCTTTAACAAACTCTCACTTATTATCCTCTCGGGATGCAAGAGAACACCTACACACAACCGCGCCACAATCAATATCTCACACAACTACTATTTCTCACGTTGTATATTCTTTGAGCCCGTGACATCATTTCGGACGAGCCGAACCAATTAATGCGTCAGCATATGCTTCAGCATGGTTCTTCCGCGCAAGGTGGGAGGTGTGACAGTATTAAGACACTCGCCCGTCGAATTCCAAAGGTATCCCCCTTGCTTCATGGTAGATTTATTAAAACGAGGCTCTCACGATTCTAAGAGAAAAATAAATTTTCTAATATACAATTTAGCTCCATGTAACTTCCCTCGATTTAACGACAAACTCCCTAAAGCGTCGAAATCAATTGGCTTTAGTTGGTTTAGCTTGTCTTCCATCCAC
>DWCF01006155.1:0-12908 GCA_018230265.1 Delias oraia
AAAACTTTTTTTGTAATTTAGATAATATTAAGTTATTCCAATAATATAATTCATACGGATTATTGCATAAAATCATATTTATTCTAGCAAGGTTGTGAAACATGTTAGATCAATGGACTTGTCGAGACCGGTGACTATAGCCATTTCACAATCCTACTTGAATGACAGAGCGGTGAGTACATAATAGTACAATATTAACATAAAAATAATGGTTGTAGTATTTAATTTACGATTTATTGAATTGATAAAAGCGCCATTTATTCCACGCTAAGGATTAACCCACAATATTTACAACTAGGTAGCTGTTTGAACATTTACAGTTACTTTTAAAAGATGTCGCTGCTATTCTTCGGCAATTTTCAAAACAAGCTATCATTTTACTTTTGCTTGGGTATAGATACCTTGCCTGCGAAATATTTAGCATCGCTTCTCGGCTCTCTGAGCTAAGATCAAAGTGTAGTATCTGTTCTTTTCAGCTTAATATCTGAAAGTTCCCGCACAGCGGGACCAGTATATTGAACTGGTTTTTGGAAAATGACGGGATGTTCGGGGCTCGCTCCGCTCCTGTCACGGGTCGGCCCGGCATTGCAGTGCCGCCAGGATCGACCCACATAATACTCTGTAACAACTTAAGGAACTTCCTATATAACCCTATATAACCTAACCTATATAACCCTAAAGTCTTATTATTTTAACACTATAAATAATTCAAATTGTAATGATAAAAATATTTCAAACTAAAAAAGATTGCGTAGAGTTATACCCACTCTTCGGTATACACATTAAGTCGGTAAATTATAATTGATGTATGTAATTATGTTCGATATTCGAAAAACATAGATGTTACGATATTTTCATATAGCAACATCGATGTTTGAGAAGACAGTTGAATTTATAAGAAATGTGTTTTAGGGCCAACACTTGGACGTTATATGTTTCAATCGATACAACGGGTGGTACGCTAATACGGGATCGTTGCTTAACATCGCCTCGTACGTCACTGATGAAGCTACAGCCTGGCATCGTAGGTATAACAAACCTGTCATCATGACTGAATACGGGGCGGACACCATTGCTGGCTTACACTTGGTATGATTCTTGATATGACGCTATTTATTAAGCGGTTTTGAGTTTTTATACTTTAATTTACAGTGTATTTTCTGTGGTTAAATTATACTGCTCAAGCCCGCGTTAAGCTGTCAAGTCGGCTCTGGCCAACTGCGAGTAGCCATTTAAAAAGACTTTTTTTATGACTATCTCGCTGTTTATACCATACGGCCATTACAGCTTAGCGCGGACTTGGTGACAAGCGGGACAGCTCGCCGAGAGTGTTTTACCGCGACTAGCGCAAGTGCGTCTCCCGTGTGACTCGAACCTCGGCTTGGCCGTCGTGGAAAATTTAGTCGCATGGGCAGCCGAGCGGTAACTCACAAAAACTCTAAAAAAATACTTGTGAAGTAGTTAAATTTCACCAGTATTCTGTATGAGTATGACATTATTTAAGAGTGAGGAGGTACCTACTTCATTCCATCCATGCTTCGTGGGTTATTTTTTTTTATTCTATAGCGGACAACGGAGCAGGTGGTTCTCCTATATGGTAAGAGAACACCGTCGCCTATGAACTACCGCGCCACTTGCCGGAGTTTTTAAGTCGCTTGAACGGCACTTTTAAGGGCTTCTGATACCCTCACTCACCCTGCTAAACACAGTACAAGTAGCGTTTAACGCTGAGTATTCTGTGAGCCCATGGTGTCTCTTCGATCAGCCGGAACATATAGTGCGTCAGCATATGCTTCAGTAAGGCTCTCCCACGGGTGCACGATACCTATTAAGACACTCGCCCGGCAACTGACGAGCCTTTCTAGAGACCGAATAAATTAAAAATGAAATTATAATTATCCGGGCCGGTATTCGAACCCGATCTCTCGCTTCATGGTACACTGTTAAAACCATTAAGCGACGAGTGTATAGTACTGGTAAAGCATATTTAAACTTTCAGATGCCAGAATACGTGTGGTCTGAGGAGTACCAGGTGGCGTTGATGTCAGAGCATTTTAAGGCATTCGATCGTCTGCGTCGCGTTGGATTTTTCTCCGGGGAATTCATTTGGAATTTTGCCGATTTTAAAACAACACAAAGTATGTATTATAGTTAGGTAGTGTGTTATTTAGATTTGAACACTCCAGATCCTACTGCAGTTTATTTCCCAATTTGTAAAATATATTTTTGTCGTAAATTTTTTGCTTCATGTCAATGAGTGTACATTATGGTTTAATTATATATTTTAGCAATAACAAGAGTGGGCGGTAACAAAAAAGGTATTTTCACGCGGTCCAGACAACCGAAGGCGTCTGCGCATCATCTCCGCGCAAGATACCACTCTCTGGCCGCAGCAGAATCGGGAGCTCCGCCGCCAGATATTGCCTACTATATCAGTGACCACAAACCACCGGCCCACGAAGAGCTGTAGACCAAATAGTAGATTTTTTAAAACGTGTAACGATGCCTGTTTACATAAATGTATACATCGTAATAGTTTGTTTTTGTGTAATTAGAAAATTGTATTTAAACAATCGGTTATCAGGAAAAACTAAATATAACTAAAAACTAATATATATTTTTTTAATTTTTAAAGAGTTGCTATGCTCGAGATCATGATGCACTCTATTAAGAACGATTGACGAAATGTAGTTAATAGAAAATCAACAATATTTTTGTAATAATTAAACTGCCATTTAGAGTATTCTGTCTTAATATAAATAATTTTACTTTATGCCTGTATATTTTTTTGCCTGTTTATTTCATTTTTGAGACAAGTATTACGTTGTATTTCAAATTCATAGGAACTGCGCATTGTATTAAGTACTTTAGCGCCCTATACAAGAAACTGTGTGCGCATATAATATGATCAATTGACAATTATATACATACATTAGTTTGTAAGCTGAGTGCGATCTATGAATTTGATTAAGGCCTAAGACGTTGTCGAGTTGGTCGGACCGTTTTCCTAAAAACTGTTTTGGAAAACGATCCGATAACGTTTAATATATTTGGGACTAGTGTTACCGAAATGCAAGAACAAGACGAGACTTATCCAATTTCGGTCTTGTGCCAATATACCTGGTATTCGTCTTGGTAGTGCGCTCCCAGTCTTGGTCTTGAAGACCTTGCAGTAAGAGTTGCAATTACCGATAAGACTATTCCTATTCAATGAAGTTTACTTCAGATCTTTGAAAAACCTATCAGAGTAGAAACATTTTAAGCTTGAATGCGAATTCAATGGCTATTCAATTATGGTTATGCTAATAGCCATAGTAAATTTAGACTAACCGGATTTATAAGTCTAAAGATTTTAAGAGAAATTCCAATTTCTTGCACAAATGCAAGACCAAGACCGAATGTGGGCAACATTATTTGGGACGTATCTGTTATAGGTATGTTGTTCATTGAGTACCTTGTAATAATTAAGAATTATGTAGCTATCAGTTATAGAATATAGTTTGTGCTGAAAAGTACAAATTAGGAATGCATTTAACTATGTTATATAATATGTGTATATTCTTTCTCCGGCCCTGTAACAGTGCTTGTATGGAAATGTCAATCATAATGAGTAGGTACATGAGAAATTATTTTCATTTACACATCTATCAAAATAAAAGCAAATAATATATTAGACAAGCCTCAATAATGCCAATAAGACTGCATCTGATCCATTACATAGTTTTATACTGGCTCTTTATAAACAATAATGTAACTATTTTGTTATATTCACAAAATTCAGGAAAAATCTGATAATTCCATGCATGTATTACCTATTACAAAAGTACCCTTTACTTCTATATTATATATTATCACAAATATACATTTGAACACTGAATATCAATTATCATAGACTTAATAAATGTCAACCCACCTGTTACTTTAACATAACCGGATTTTAAGTCGTGGTAAGAAAACATAAATATTGAAAATTGTACCCGCTACTTGAAATCTTTATTATTTTATTTTTAATTATTTTAATATTATTTAATTTTATTTGCCATGAAATCTTTAGGCTCGATTTTTTTTCAATAATTTGCTGGTAAAATTCTTGTGAGATAATCAACATAGTAATTGAGTTTACATTAAACTGTTTTATATCAAGCAAAGCCATGCGACCGACAGTTAACAGATCAACATTTGAACAAATACAGAGATATCTGTCCGTCCGCTTTCCGTCCCTTTAAACAGGAATTTTATAGTTTCTGTATAAATTATATCCATTTTTCACCTAGACATATAGTTTATATTATACCTTGATTGTAGCTGTGTAGTACGTATGTAGTTATAAGTAACCTAGAAATAAAAAGTAAATAATATTATTTTTTTTCTGACCACTAATCTGAACATTTTCGTATTTGATTAATAAATTAAACTATCATGTGTACCGATCAAAACAGCTTATTAAAACAATGTAGTACATAGGTAGATATATCAAATGTTTTACTTTTCAGAGCCTTTATACGTAGTACCGCATTACGGGTTCGAATGCTTCGGGAGCATAAAAACTCTATTAAATATGAATGAGCTAGTACGGCTCTGATAATCTGCAGCATTACACAAAGAAGTTTTTCACTCCATCCTAAACGTCTTGCATTGGTATATAAAAAATGCTGCTTTGACTTGTCTGTTGTTTGATAAAATTTCTATTATTATGAGTTTATAATTTGCGGATAAACATTACATATTTCGCTGAGCTATTTGCAAAAAATTAGTAAAAAATTTTAGCTATTATGGCGTTAAATTTTGAAACTGGTTTTTCGATATTCTGAAATCTATCCAATGTAAACTATACCATTTCATTTTCTTATTCTTTTGGCTTCTGAGATTAGTGATCACAAGTTTAACATGTGATTATGGTCTAATTTCTGTGACTTCTATAATTTTGCCAATACTATTTCAATTATATTTTCGTAACTAATGATGGAACATCTATCCAGTGCCCAGTGTTCAAATAGATAGTTAATTTTGAAGCTCAATTAAAAAATAGCTATCAAAAAACGAGCATAAGGCACGGCTAAGATAATTTTGGGAAATAGATGTTTTTATATTTGTCATATATGACGATAAGGCGGAGAGTACAATCCTGCTAACAGATAAGGCTACGATCAGTAATTATGATAAACTGGTATTTATTGTAAACAGTAAACTTAGAGTCTGCTTCTTAGAACTTAAATTCTCTTAATAGAAACACCATGAGCGTACGAAACCAATGGCGGCCATGACAATTTACACAGAGCAGGGTAGTCTGTGACTTATTCAAATGGACTTTGGCAAGTTTGATATACACTGACGTTGTGTTTTAAGCAGTTATGAAAAATTCCCGAACATTTATAGCCTTATTTGTACGTAAAATAGTAGACTTAGATCAATTTGACTATCATTTTTGATTTTGGCGGAAACAAAAATGTTAAAAAATATCTATGGCAGACTTAAGCTCATATGATATGCACAAACTCAATTGTCATTTGTTAATTCACATCATACGTCGTATACGTCAATACCACATGGTAAATAACAGAAAATTGAAGTAACCTAAACATTACTCCAATAATTAAGAATCACCACTCTTGGTATATAAAAATTAAGTAACTGCAAATCATGACTCTAAGCAATTGCATACAGTGCGGTGGCGAGCCAAAATATAAATGTCCAATTTGTAGAGAACCATAGTAAGTTTAAAAATTATCTTTGATGAATTTGTATTTATCTTTAAATATTGTTTTATCATAAGAAAAATAAGGTCATACGATACCCTTATTTACTTTCAGTTGTTCAGTACAGTGTTGTAAGGTGCACAAGGAAAATCCGTGTTTACCTCCACCAAAAAAAATTTCAGAATGCATCGATGAAAAAACAGACTATGAATTCCCTACAGAAGATACGGTTCCAGTAGAAAAATTAAAATTATTAGGTATACTAAATTTACGAATTAGTTAATATTTTTCTGTTTATTTCTAACTGCATTATGACTAAAATGGTTTGAAAGTATTTACAGCTGTAGTTCTATTTTTGTTTTTAAGTTAAGCTCTTTAATAGAATAGATTAAAACAAAAAACCTTAATTACAGAATCATCAAGAGCAATCAAAACATGTCTAGAAAATCCACATGTACGAGCAATTTTGGAAGAAGTGGATAGTTCATCAACTCCAGATTTTTTAATGACAAAATATATGCAAGAGCCTATATTTACCGAGTTGGTTGATGCTTGTCTTAGTATTGTTCAAGAGGATACGAATTTGTAATATACATATGTATATTATAATACATACTACATATATATTATGTAGTTTGTTTTCAGAAAAATGTGATAAAAATAGTTTGGTTATAGAACAAAAATCATGTTAAATAGATATGAAGAGAAATAATAAAAAGTAATCAACAGTACTTTATTTTATTGCTTAAACATAATCATAAAAAATTGAGAATTAAAATAATAAATTCTGCTATAAATCATTGACTGCAATTTTAAGCAATTGTTCCAATTCATCAGATTTCTTTTTACTTTCACTTAGTTGCGATTCAAGTTGAGATACCATCTTTCTATAATTATCAATTTTATTTATACTTTTATCCACTGACTTTATTGTATCATTAACTATACTACAATCTTTATCTTCAATTTGAAGATGATCATAGGAATTATTAAAATCTAATTTACGTCTCTTGGGTTCTAACAACCAATCTAAATCATCTTTAGTTCTTTCAGAGGTATGTTTCAATGAAGCAATAACTTCAATCTCATAGAACCAGTTCATTTGACAATAATTATCCATAGCTGACTTATGATATATTGCATAGACTTTATCGAAATCTTTGAGTAAACAAATTTTTTCATATACAATAATATTAACTATGTCTATCATATTATACTGTTCAAAAAATTTCATGAAATTATCACATTGTAACAAAGGCATTTCTTCAGAGAAGTCATTTGGTATGAGAGATACAATTTTACAAGCAATCTTTTCTGGGTTCTGAAACCATCCTATTTGATTGCAATATTGGCGAACCTGCTCTTTCATTTGCAGCATATTCCTTGGAGAAATAGGTGAAGACGGACTCACTAATTTTAATTTTTGCAATATATTTTTGATAGTGCTAGTATTTTCAGAATTCCTTAAGTTATTAGGAATATATTCATATGGTTTCGGTGATGGCAAAGTGTTATCTAAATTCACCTTAAATTCAATCGGAAATGCAGGATAGTTAAACAGATCTTCATCCGTTATAACTTCAATCAATTTATCAACAGCGGTATTGTAAAATTGCACCAATTTTACTATATCTTTTAAAATATCACGAACTCTACTATCTGTCTCTGCTTTTAATCTATACCATATTTCATTTCCAAGATATCTCTGGCAAATTGACTGCAGGTTAGCAATTTCCAATTGTGGAGGTTCTGGGCATCTTTTAGCTAACCATTTCAAGGCACTCTTTGTACAATTATCTAGAGAATACGCGATGTTTGCAGGGTCAATTACGTATATTCTAAAATCGGATATAATTTTATTTTGCAAATATTCAGATAATTTAATTTCTAGATTATTATATATTACAGTATTAGTTATTGGTGTAGTAATTATAGCAAGAGGAACAATATGGTAAGTGTGTTTATGCTTAAGTACACTGTCTATACTCTCAATGTTGTAATCATCTTGATTCATATAGAAAATAACGCCATTCGTACCCTCGAGAGAATCTTCGTTGATTAATGGATTATCTTTATTTATTAAAGTTACAGATGTAGCAAATTCCATTAGGTTATTCCACGATTTTCTTTGAACGTGAATAAGATTTTCTACCGCATTGTTATCTTTGGATCTAAATGCATGCAATAACCATGATTGAATGTTTATCTTCTTACATAACCACTTGGACGCTCCGGGTGAGACAAGAGTAATTTTCCAAAAGAAACATTTATCATAGGGATAGCTAATGCGTTTCATTCGTTTTAATAATGGCGATCTAATAATTTCAACAATATCATACGTCTTTGGTGGCGGAATTTCGTTAAGTTTGCCCTTAAATTTATAACCTCTATGAAATGCATTCATTTGATTCAACGCCGCTTTTTCAGAAAGTCGCCTTAAATATTTAGCTTCTTCCAATGGCGTTTTATCTGTTATCCAAACAGGAATTTCCTCTAATAGTTTTCTCCTCCTTAAGTTTCGAGACGTGTGCTTTTTCCAAACATTGAACCATCTTTTCATTAGATAATTAGTGTGGGAGATTTCAGCTTTCAGTTCGTATGTACATATTTCTTCTATAATTTCCGTAACGATTTCATCAGTAATATTCCTTGAGTCTCTTATAAGATTATTTAATATTTCCATTTCATCTTTTAATAGCTGACTTACAGTTTCCTTGTTGACTTCATTTACTAGTTCTTCTGAAACTACGTCCGATTCTTTTTTTACTTTCTCCTTAAATATCCTATCTAACTCTTTCGCTTTTCTTTCTAATTCTGCTTTACGCTCTTCTTCTAATCTCTTTTTTAGTTCGACTCGTTTTCTCTGCTCTTCTAATTTGCGTGTTTCTTCTTGTTTCTTAAGCTTTTCTTTTCGTCGTTCTTCTTCTTGTCTTTTAATCTCTTCTTGTTTTTCTAATTCTTGTCGCCTTTTTATCTCCAGTTCTTTCCTTTCTTCTTCTTTAATTGCAGCTTCCAGTTTTTTCTTTTCATTTTCTAATTTTTGCAACTCGTCGACTGTACTACCATTTGAGTCATGATTTAAATCGTAAATCTCGTTATTTTTAGATGTTTCTACAGACTTAAATATGCTGCTCGCGACTGATGACGTATTATTTTTACTTTTAAAGATAGTATAAGTATTGTTTTTTAACGAAAAGGGATCATTTGCCTGTTTGAATAAGGTGCCAGGAGAAAGATTTGTTGATTCACCGTTGGAAACATTTATATCTGTATCAGTATGTTTGGTAAAGGCACGGAAAATACTTGAAGGATTTGTAAGCTGATTGTCTGTTGAAGGTTTTGCAAAAAGATTTTTAGATCCTTCAGCAGGTTTGCTAAATATGTTTTTCGTTTGAGCATTTGAAAAAATATTATGTGATTCAGCTGTCTTATTCGTCAAATTGGAATTAGCTGCATTTGCAAATATATTCATACGGGACATTATCAATACTTTTTCATCACCGGATGAGCATTGATTAAATACTGAACCTCCAGCAGCTTGCTTAAATAAATTTACGTTGTCTTTTCCAATTACTTTATTCGAAGAGAAGAAATTATTCTTTGACGACGTATACAGATTTGCACTTTTCAGATCTGTTTGTGTTTGTTGAGGCGGAGAGAAAGTAAATATTTTTTTCGAACCATTTGCCATTACCTCGGGTGACTTCATTAAAGAATCGGGAACATCAACCGGTAATGCCGGTTGGAATGAAAAGGACTTGTCTCCATTAGTCATTCTAAACGTTGTTTTTGGCTGTGGTGGTGTCATGGCTGACTGTTTATCCAATACAGGCTTAACTTCTGTTGGGCGTTTCGTTAGTGTTTTGCTTCCAGACAATCGCTGTATTTCCAATCTCAATGATTGTAAATCTTTATTTGTATCGTTAATTGTACTATAGCCAACATCCAGTGCCAGCAATGACGATTCCTTCAGTTTACCGTCAGAAGTGAAGCTAGTATGTAATATGTGATTTTTATAGTCATATTGAGGAATATCTCCACCAGATACAGTTTCAGCGACACTGCTTTTTCTTTTCGACTCTATTAGGTTTAATGCTCTTGCTATGGGATATGGATCGCTGTCTTCAAAGAACTGATTGCGGTCCAAAATGATATTGAGTTCTGTATCAACATTTGAACAACGTAAACCATAATGATTGATGAAGGATTTCATGCCTTCGATCGTTTCGAATGCAAGGGAATTCATCAATTCTTTTGCAGGGTATTTCGAACCACCTCTAGGCGCATAGGCCTTCACAATCCTTGCAAGAGCTCTGGCTCGCACATCGTTAAAGTAGCGCAAGAGTATGCACGCTTGCAGATACGAAGCTTCTTTCTGAACAAGACGGAAGAATTTTACATAGTTGTTGTTATCCAGCGCCATGAACACTTTAACAGCGAATAATATAGACTCCGATTTTTGAATCTCCTTTGGCAGCTGATTTATCTGAAATAAAAATGTATACATTAAAAAAATCGTCAGTCCTTCCAATATGCCACTAAACAAAATAACAGAATAACTTAACTCTAGAGTTTTATTAATTTTATCAAAAATTAGCAAATTACACAGGCATTACTCAAATGTCAACTTTTGCAAATTGATTACGACTTTTGAAATTTTTAAGTGGCTAAAATAATGTAATAAAAAGATTCTAAAGCAAAAGCACGTAACTATTGCATTTCTACTAAATAGACAATAATAATAATGTATAGAAAAAAAACCGCGTACCATAACGTGATGAAAAGGGAATATTTTAATACTAACCTCCCACCAAAAATTTGCATCTCCAAGATTCAAAAGCGCTATATACCCTCGGAACTCCGACTCCCGGGGTTTGAATTCGGGCTGGACATCAGTATACATATGTTTTAAGGTTTGGAGGCATTTGGTTAGATTATCCGTATTAAGTTTCTGATCAAATTGCGTATGTTCCAGGTCAGCCAAGCGCGCTGCGCAGTGCGCGTGAAATCGAGCACAAATTTCCACTAGACGAATTGAATCTGTAAAAAGTAACTAACATGTCACTAATAATAAATTTAAAACTACAATCATAATAAATATAAGCAGTTCTCTTTCTTCAAATTTTAAGGCCAATGCTTAGTTTAGTACTTTAAAATTGCTTAAAATATGGTAAACATGTCCTAAATAAATTTTATATATATATTGAATGCGTAATAAGTAAAAATATATACCTGCACAACAAAGAGCCTGTTGTGTAATGTCCTTTCGGATACTTCTGAGCCGATCCCACATGAAATGAAACCAGTCAGCCAATGATACCTATAATAATATCAAATAAAGATTTTTATCGAAAAGGCAGCGACATCGCAATTCAAAATCTATCAAAACTATACAATGCACTGTTTCAAATAATGTATAACTAACTGTGAGAATCTTTCTTATATAAATGATTATCAATACACAAACTGTCCATTTGGGCAAATTCTATCAAATACCTATTTCATAAGCACTGAGAAATGTATATAATAAATCGTCTATTAAAATACACTTATAATTTTTTATATTTAATTAGTAATATGTAATTATTAAAACCTGTCTGGATGTATCAGCAATCTCATGCAGTAAATAGGCGCAGGTAGCCATGAGCACTTTAGCGGGTCGGAGTTCATAGCACATGGGCATTTCCTGGTCAGCAGAACTGCGGCTGTACTGTTTCACAGCCCGCCACGGTTCCAGAAGACCGTCAGAATCTACTATCGTCTCCAACGTCATCACCTGAAATATTTTACAACAGATAGAAAAAGCTAATTTCAATATATTTTATTGATTTCAAAAAAAGCAATGAAATTTCATTTCAAGTAACTATTTGAATTTAGAAGTAATAAAAAAAACAAGAAAAATAATTCAGGTCTATATACAATATATATCATTGTAATACTCGTAGAAGGCTTTCTATTACAATGAAATTAGTAGTAAACATATCTGCCCCACACCACACAGGTGAAAGATGGTGATCATCCCAGATGAGTGAACTTTTACTCCACAAAGACACAGTATAATAAAGGCAAATCAACACTAGTCATTATTTACTTAAAGAAATACCTGATGTTCAGCCTGTCTGTGCAATAATTCTTTTTCAGGGCACATATCAGGACATGTACCAATTGTCGCTCCACCAATTTTAACTTTTGATCCAGCACCACCCCATGATCTTAGTATTCTATAAATAAGTGTACCGAACATGAAATATGTGTCACATACATGCTTTATAAATTGAATAATTGTTAAATATATAGTAACAGTACCTTAATTTACAGTAAAAAAGATTTGTCTTGTCCTAAAATATTGATTAAACATAGAGAATAATACACATTGGTTAATAGCAGATTCAAATAATTCATGAATATTTTATAGAATATAATGTTGAAACTCTATGAATCAATTTTATGATAAAATTTAATTGGTAAATATGTAATACTTGACAGAAAATATATATTTTTTTTAGAAATGACTAACGCTGTTGGGATAAGGCCTTTACAGCTTCTCGTGGACTTTTGGAGCGAAACACGAACCTCGGCTTGGACTGTCGCGGGTCCTCGCCTCCGTTTCGAACCCTATCATCTAATTTGTTTTTGTCCTCTATGTAGGCCTCTATCAGCTCTTTGTTGGATTGTGTGATTCAATCATCTGGATCATGTAGTACATAAAGCCGCCTCCGGTGCGTCGGGCGCTTTTGTCTTATCGGGGTGGACAAAAAATATACATACCTATCTCTTGCATCTAATGTCCTCCATTTGTCATCTGGAGTTAAAGAAATTCTGGTGCAAAGTTGATGGAGCTCTGCAGCTGCCTCAGTATTACTAAGAATTGTCTGTGTTAATACAATCACTGGTGGGACCTTATTTCCTGCTGGTTCAGATCTATAGGTGAAATTATAGTATTAACATAGTTAGGCTTTGTTTACATATTATCAATAAAAATTTTAAAATTTGTCTGTATACAGTATACGCAACTAAAAGAATTAAGTGGAGAATGCAAACTTACGAGAAAGGCTTTGCTCTAGGCTTTATGGGTGTTTCAAACATTTTTTTCGTTGCAATTTGTTTGGCAGATCTCATAGTCTTAGGTGATAAAACTTTCTTAGCAATATCAATTTCCATAGCTGTGAAAAATGTTAAAACACATAAATATATATATATATATATTTATAT
>DWCF01006156.1:0-12904 GCA_018230265.1 Delias oraia
CGAGATTAAAGCTGGCACCTTTAAGAAAATTCTCTTGCCGCTACTATTAAGATTCACTTTGATTTTTATCTTAAAATCCACGCCCTATGCTATTGAAGAAAAGGCCGACTAAAGGCTCATTTAGTTATACCATCGTCTGGCAGAATACCAGCGTGAAAAACTCCTTGGACTATGTTTAACTAAAAATGGATACTGCAGGTTCATTAAATTATACCCTTTTAGCGGCACAAAAAGCCGACAACACAACCAAAGCGCAGATTATGATGCGGTTGATCATGGGTGGCGGTATTCTCTTAACATATAGGAGGCACACCTACTACGTTTTCCACTATAGAATAGTACAAATATATATATATATATATAGATATATATAGCTATATATATAGCCACGAGGCTCTCAAATAGAACAAAAATAAACAACAAAACATTTCTAAAACTAGTTTCCTAAGCACGGTATTTCTGATTCCTCACATCGATGATCGAATTACGCAGTAGATAAAGTAGATTTCGCGATTAACACTCTGTAAGTGGTAATTTTCGGTCGTGATTGCTGCTCAGGTGAAATCTTATCACGATCCAATAATATTAGCAGATTCCTTCTTAGATTTCATTATATTGCGTATTATTTATAGAATCCACGTCAAACTGCATTCTTCGGCAAGGCTCCCCACTCTTACAGTGCTAGTTGGGGGGAGAGGAGAGTGGAGAATTAAATTAATAAAATATCTAATATAACAGAAACACATAGGCTATGTTTTATAATGTACATAACTAACATTATTATAAATAAGGAAAAAAGTATTAAATTTTCATTTAACCATCTTAAGCGACACGACCTATAAGTAACGTGTAACATGTGGCTGTCAGTGTCAAGTTTGACACTTTTTATGGTAAACTGGACAACGGAGCAGGTGGGTCTCCTATATGGTAAGACAACATCGCTTCATTTGGACAACCGCGACACGGTCCGTTTCAGGTACCTACAACTACTATAAAACGCTGAGTATTCTGTGAGCCTGTGGTATTACTTCGATCGAGCCGGATCAATCAGTGCGTCAGCATCTGCTTCATGGCTCTCCTACTAGTGCGACACTATTAAGACACCTGTCCACTGTCAACTCCTTCCAGAGACCAAATAAATTACAAATTAAATTATAATTATTCGGACCGTGATTCGAACCCGATACCACTCGCTTCATGGTAGACTTATAACCACTTAGCTACGTTTCAATAATATCGCAGCATTGCAACCGCGCAATTGGCCATCGGCTCACAAAACTCCGGACATCTCGACATTGCCACGACTCACGATCTGTCTTCGCAATAATTCTTATAATTGACGTAAGCCACCCACATCCAACAGGGATGGATCGCAACCATTTTGTATTCTTTAATTTTTATAATAAAGTAGAAAACGGGGCAGATCCCTATAAACCAGCGATCCCCAAACTATTTCGGCCACAGACCCCTAGGAATTCAGGACAGTATAATCAAAATTAAATAACAAATAAATCAGATTATTATTTAAACTATTATTAGCATTTATGTATGGTCCAGAGATGACACCGCGGACCCACGGGTATCATCATCATTTCAGACGTAGGACGTCCACTGCTGGACATAAGCTTACCCTTCGGAACTCCTGTGGGAGAGCCATGTTGAAATATATGCTGACGCGATAATTGGGCCGGCTCATTTGAAATGAAACCACGGGTTCTGAGATAGTACAGTGCTAGTACTGTGTTTGGCAGAGTCAGTGAGGATATAGGAGGACCTTAAAGTGGCGTAAAAAGCCAGCGACACAACCAATTCGCGGACTGAGGCACGGTTGTTCATGGGCGGCGGTGTTGCCTTACCATATAGGAGACCCACCTGCTCCGTTGTCCTTCATAGAATAAAAAAAAATACCGTTAACGTCCACAACGTTTCATGAACTCCAAGCAAATCGTTTACGCGAATCTATTTCGAGCGCCTTTGTGTTGGCGCAAAAAGCCGACAACCGATAGATCACCGCGAACGGCGCGAGCGGTACATGTAACGCGCGTAAAGCCGTTCACACATCGAAGTCGTTTATAATAACGGCAAATTTCGTTACATTTAACACTCGTCTTAACCCAGCTTAAAAATAAAGATATTTAAAGCAAAAAAATATAAAAAATAAAAAAATACATATAAATATTTTTATATTCTATAATAGGCCCTCTTATATGAAATAATAGTCATGAATAAAAATAAATAATTAATATTTAATGTACATTTCTTTATCTTATTCAATAGTTGATGAGTTATTAATTCAAGTGGGCGTTGTGTTCAAAAAATATCTTTACTCCACCCCTGCCTCTTCAGAAATAGTATTAAACCAATAAGAACGCAATATGAATTGAATAAAGTTATTGTTTAATATAGTCCTGCCCCGGTACTACAATGTAGGCGAACCGGGGCAAATATTTGACGCATATTGCCTTCATAAAACAATCACAGTGAAATCTTAAGATGTTTTCAGTAATTTCTGCAAACACGTTAAATTATGATTAACTTATGCTAAAGTTTATCTCTGTTTTTATATATTAAATAAACATATATTATTTTATTTAGATATTATCATTTATTTATACATTAAGTAAACATATTAAATTCTGATTATTTTAGCTCGCCTACCCACAACCTTTCAGTATCTTTACAATGAATCTGGAAAGCAAAGCTTATGACTCTGTGATATTTGATTTTATATATTTACATAATTAAACTAATTATTAACTATTTTTTTATTCTATAGTGGACAATGGAGCAGGTGGGTCTCCTATATGGTAAAAGAACTGCGCCGCCCATGAACAACCGCGCCACAGTCCGCGCATTGGTTGTGTTGCCGGCTCTTTATGCCGCTTGAGCGGCAATTTTAGGGGCTCCGATATCCTCACTCCCTCAGCAAAACACAGTAGATGGGCCCCTTTAAATTACAACTACCGCTTCACGCTGAGTATTCTGTGAGCCTGTGGTATTCATTCGAACGAACCGGCCCAATAAGCGCGTTCCACGCTGCGCAGGTATGTCTTAACTCGCCCAGTCACTCTCAAGCCCTTCCAGAGACCGAATAAATTATAATTTTCCGAACCGTGATTTGAACCCGATACCTCTAGCTTCAAGGAAACCATTTAGCTTAGTCTTTCAGAATTAACAAACTACGCACAGACAATAATGAATAAACTAATAATTTATATGAAACGATGGCAATCTTTTTGAATCTTAATCGACTTTAAATAATGGTATATTGTCTTCGTTTTGTATCTAAGCAGCAGATAATATGCATAATATATTAAAAGCTACCGTTTTATGTGTTTCAGATATAATCATTTTGTCGTTTGCGTATCTTTAATCTGTATATGTTAAAGTTCAGCCAACGAAACAGGACACGTACCTTTAGCTTCGTAGTAATACCTCAGAATTATGTTGGAATGATATGATGATGATGAAGTATTTAATATTTTGTGGACAGTGGAGCAGACGGTTCTTCACTACGGTAAGAGCCATCTGTGTTTTATTTATATTGCCGGCTTTTTACGCCGCGTAAGTATAATTTTAAGAAACTCCGATACCTTCACTAACTCAGCGAAATAGTACTGTTTCATGCTGAGTATTCTGTGAAACTGTGGTATCACTTTGGATGAGCGGGCCCAATTAATGCGTAAAAACAACCTTCTAAAAAACGAATAAATTATAAATTGTTTCTATTCGAACCGGGAATCAAACCCGATAGATCTTGCCTTACGGTATTCTACAAGAACTCTCGCTATGAGGCTTTTAAAATACTTTATATAGAAACATTAAAACAACATTTTTCCCCAACCTGTTGTCCGCGGGCTCTCTTGGATCCACGAGTAAGAGTATCCGCGATATCATATCTGAACCATATATAAATGCTAATAATAACTAAAATATGTTTTTTGCTGTTTATTTTATCTGTGGCAATTGTCCTTGAATCCCTAAGAATCCATGTAAATGCCATTGAATTCCGAGGGGTCTGTGAAAAACTGTCCTTGAATCGCTAAGGGTTCGTGGCTTTAATAAGTTGGGAATCGGTTTTCGTATTAAATATCTCTATTGTTGTACTAAATCTTTTGCGGAACAGTTATTTCAAGTGCTTAATAAATCATTCGCAGCTCAGATACATCTCGGTTGAGCAGCGCATGGCACAGATAGTCCGCGCTCAATGTTTCTGCAGGCCATTCATTTCTTCAAGTTTAACATAGTGGAAATTTTACTCAGTTTTCATTATATTTTCATTTTACTGATTTATTACACTTTTATTGTGCACTGTTTATGGTAAAGCGGACAACAGGCTGGTATTCTATATGGTAAGAGAACCAATTTGTGTTTTGTGTTAGCTTAAGCAGATTTTTTTAAATAATTTCATAGCACATTACGTTTTTTGTTGATAATTCGAACTATTATTTATGTTTTTTGTTTGGGGTTTGTTGAAACGGCATGCCGCAGAAGATAGGCCTTCTATGTGGTAAGAGAACACCGCCGCCAATGAATAACCGCTGCACAGTCCGCGCTTTGGTTTTGTTGCCGGCTTTTTACGCCACTTAAGCGGCATTTTCAAAGGTCGCCGATATCTTTATTCACTCATTGAAACACAGTATACATACAGGAAAACGCTGGATGCAGGTCGCCTCCGACAGGTATTCATGGAAGTCCAAGGGAGAGGCCAATGTCCAGCAGTGGACGTGTTACGGCTGATATAATGATGATACATACTACAAGCTGACTATCAATTCGCACGAGCCGGCTAAACTAGTGCATCAGCATATGCGTCAGCATGGCTCACCCACAGGTACGAAAACATTTCAAATAAGCTCAAAATACACAGATTTTAATAATAAAAAACATAAGGCACTATTTACCGCTAAAAAATGTATTCATCTGTTTATAATATTAAAGAGTTTGTGCATATTTTGAATATGCCAATAATAATATTTCTGTAAGCATAGTAACAAGCCAATAAATAGCGTAACTAAAGTCTAGCGGTCGGTGCCTTTGATGGTACGTATGTAACAAACAGACAAACATGACGTGTAATAAGGGCGGCAGTAATGTAACAGTCGTGCAACGACCGACCGGACCACCGAGAATGCTCTGATGTACGCCTATCTTATTCTGACTACAGTACTCTTCTTATATCGGGTTCAAATCCCGGTTTAAATAAAAATATATAATTTATGCGGTTTTTGGAGGGGCTTGACAGTAGCCGGGCGATTCTTTTAACACTGATTTATGGACTAGCCAGGCTTACGCATATGCTGACGCACTAATTGGGCTCGCTATATACTAACGGATAACATGGCAGACGGGTCTCCTTGATGCTAACAGATCACGGCCCCATGCACGGCGCCACAATTCACGCTTTTAGCCGACCACTTAAGTATTGATGGGTTTGGGGTATCATTCACTCAGAGAAACATAGTACAAGCTATATTTCACAATAGTATTCTGTGAGCCGGTGGTATCTCTTGCGACGAACTAGCGAATTAGTACATCAGCATATGTCTAATATATACACTTATTATAGCCATAAATTGAATGCATATTTTTTTAATTAACTTAAATTTCTCTTTTTCACTTCACTATGTTTTTATATACTCTTTTACTTAAATATAAATAGTAGAATTTATATTTATATAAAATTATACAGTACAAGTTCCATATGTAAAGTACGATATATTACTTTTTAAATATTGTATGCAATAACAAAAAATGTTTGGCTTTAAATATTTTACGTTTACCTATGAGAAAAAGCAATACAATATTCTGTGACATTATTCAGAACCAGACTCAAAAACTCATAATTTACGATTACAAAAGAGGATTTCAATTATGGAAACCTCCTTGGTATCCTTATTCACACTCACAGATGGCGTACAACAATTTATTATCAGATAGTTGAATAGTCCGTGTAAATTTATCAATGTTTTTTATAATATATCTTTGTCCTTGTGACGTATAACGATGAATAATAAAAAACCGCATACAGCAATGAAGTTGGTAATTTTCATAGCTTTTTTATGGTATAGCGGATAACGGAGCAGATGGATCTCCTATACGGTAATAAAACACCGCCGCCCATTACCAACCGCGCCAAAGTCCACGTATTGGTTGTGCATCCGGCTTTTACGCCACTTAAGTGGCATTTTTAAGGTGCTCCGATATCCTCACTCACTCAGCGAAATACAATAGAAGCACCGCTTCAAGAAAGAGAAAAAGATAAAATAATTTTAGAAAAAAGATAAAATCTATTTAATTCATAAAATAGACACTATAAAATTCATGTTTAGGAAATATTTGCTGATAGCATTATTTAACATTTACAGTTGATAAAACAAACATTGTATCATTTAATATGCCAAGTCCTGTAATAATTTAATCAAATCGTTTTCCGATAAGTCGCTACAACCAAAGTACTGTTTGATTCTCTCTAATGTGGCTGAGAACAAACCATTAAAATTATCTGATTCATTTCACTTCCTATACCAACGAAAGCTACAGGATTTAAATCTTTTTGTTACATCTTTAAGCAGATTTTATTGAACTATACAAAACTTAACAAGTACAATTAATCTTTCTAAAAAGCACAAATAAATTAATCTCTGCATCCGTGGGAGAGTCATGCTGAAGCATATGCGAATCCACCTATTGGGCCGGGTTCATCCGAAATTATACCACGGACTAACAGAATACTCAGCGTGAAACGGTGCTTCTACTGTTTCGCCGAGTAAGTGAGTATATCGGATTCCCTTAAAATTCCGCGTAAGTTGCGTAAAATGCCGGCAACACAACCTATGCGCGGACTAAGAAGCGGTTGCCTATGGGCGGTAGGCTGTTACTATATAGGAGACCCACCTGCTCCGTTGTCCGGTATATTATAAAAAAAATAAGCGAACACAGTTCCCAAGAAAGTCTTTTTACTTTTTTTAGATAAAAAAACTTTAACCACTGTAACATATGACAAGTAATATCTTGAAAAAAAGTATCTAAAAGTATCTTGACAAATAATACCGTTAACTTTGGAACGTAGACGCCAGTAAAAATTATTTAAAATATTTCCCATTGTTTTTATAATATTTTTAATAAAAATATAAGCCCCTGTTACACATTATAGATTAAACAATTTACGATAACTATCAATTTATTCAGCGGGCATAGCCGGCTTGGTTTACAGTTCACACGCCTATTAACATTAATTCCTGAAGCTCATTTACACATAGACACCAATAATTTAGCTGTTAACGATATACAAGTATGCTGCGGCAATTGTAATCTGTGTCAGTGACAATTTACTATATTTATTGACTTTTATTGGATCACAGATTATACCATAAAAAGTTTACTATAGAAAATTTATTTTATAGTCTACAATCAAAGCTTCTTTCTTTTCCATGTTAATGTGATTGAAAGAAAACCTTTTTAAGCTATTGCGTAATTTTTATCGCGGCCTTTGATCGCGGCTACCAATTTAAGAAATTCCGTAACGAAAAAAAAACCAACAACCAACTCCGCCTTCCATGAAGTTCGGTCCAGCGTTTATGGTACGACATTTTCCTGTATTCAATTATTAAATTTCCTAAATAACTTATTTGTATTGGAAGATAATAAAAATATTTTAAACTATATTAACTTCTCGTTAATTCAGTAGATGAAAAAAAATATTTTCCAATCGGTCACCATACTCGAAAATTATAATTATCAAATAAGAAAAAACACTGCATAAATAAAAATAAATAAATAATTAGAATTTGATATAAAAATAAGTTGATAAAACATGCTATGCGAAACATTTTTTTTTACATACATAAAGATTGATTGAATAAAACCTCAACTCGTTTGTCGTTCCACAACTGAGCGTTTTTAAGGCATTTTGTGCAGCGTGCCACTACTCAATCTTAATAATGCTTCTTTTATAACACTTAGAGATAAAGAAATAGGTGTCTTGACTGTAGCATCGCAATACATTAAGGAGAATGTAATGAATCATCATCATCATCAGCACATCAAGTCCACTGCTGGACAGAGGCCTCCCCCAAAGACTCCACCTATTACGACCTTGAGCGATCTGGATCCAGCGGTTGCCACCAGCAACAGTGTTGATGGTGGGCAGCAGCGCCCTTCCGAGTTCAGCAAATGTTCTGCGTACACCAACCGTGGAGATTAAGGCAAAACAACCCCCCCATGTAATTAATGATCGAAAAATATATAAACACATTCGGAAAAATATGCATGCATTAAAATTCTCGATTTACTTATGATTCTTTATACAATTATGTTTCGCAAGCGGCCCAGAAAAGACATATGTACAATATGCATATTAGCTGGCCAATTTCCTAAGTAAAATTGCATAAATATACAAGAATTATAGATTCATCTGAAGTTTACTTAACATACAACTGCTTCTATCAAATAATAACATCATTATGCTCGAATGGCGTTAGGGTTGTCGCAATTTTTGAGAGCCCCGTAGCTAAGTGGTTTAATAAGTCTACCATGAAGCGAGAGGTATCGGGTTCGAATCCCGGTGCGACAATTATATATTGGCTTGACAGTGGCAGGGCAAGTGTCTTACTATTGTCGCACCCGTGGAACAGCTATGCTGACGCACTAATTCGCTCGGTTCATCTGAAGTGCTATCATGGTTACAAAATACTTAGCGTGAAATGGTAGTTGTACTTGAAATGGTGCTTCTACTTTATTTCGCTGAGTGAGTGAGGATATCGGAGGTCCTTAAAAATGCCGCTTAATTGGCGTATAAATACGGCAACACAACCAATGAGCGGACTTTGGCGTGGTTGGCCACACGGGCGACGGCGTTGTCTTACCATATAGGAGACCCATCTGCTCCGTTGTCCGGTATATAATAAAAAAAACTATAATAATGTTAAGTTACAAGATAAAATTAAAGTATCAACCCTACTACAGAATAAACTTTCCTATTAATCTGCTAATGAAATCCCGGGACCAGTTTTACAATTTTAACATGAAACTATTTTGTATTAGCTGAATACCAAGTCACGTTCGTTAAGCAACGTTTATTTTGTCAAGTTTATGATGATAATTCTGACAGAACAAGGAACTTTTTATTAATTTACTGATTAACTGACATTAACAACTATCGGGTACTGAGAATCTCTTATCGTTTACCTTTTTATGGTATAGCGGGCGACAGAGCGGGCAGGTCGCCTATATGGTAAGAGAACACAGCCGCCCATGACCAATCGTGGCACAGTCTGCGAATTGATTGTGTTGCCGCCTTTTTACGCCACTTTTAAGGGCCTCCGAAATCCTCACTCACTTGGTGAAACATAGTCCAAGTACCGTTTCACGTTGATTCTTCTGTGAGCACCGGCAAACGCAACGTGGGACGTCCATCCACAAGGTCGACAGACGACCTTATAAAGGTGGCCGGAAGAAGCTACTTGGAGACCGTCGGCTGTACAGTATGAGATCGCGCGTTGTTGTGCAAGAGTAGCGGAGACGAGCGATTGACCAATGCTGGTTGGAGATGTGCCAGCTTCTCCATCATTGTGTTCATTTCTTCACAGTACACATCTGCAGTAATGCTCACCCCGTTTGGTAAGAAGCTGTGATGAATCACACCGGCGCTGGACCACCAAACAGTGAGCATCACTTTTCTAGGGATAAGTTTTCGTTTAGGGCATTGTGTCGGTGCTGAACCAGGATCCCACTAACTTGCAAAGCGCTTGCGGTATCAAACAGAATCCATTTTTCATCGCAACAGACAGCTTCCTAAGCCGCGTTAAAATCCGTTCCCGGACACTAGCGTCGCCAGCCCTCGCCAGGCCCGCCACGGCCCCGCTCCCGACGATTGATTAGGCGCTCTTGCCGGCAGCTGCGTTTGCATTATGCGAGCACAACTACACCATCCAAGACATCGAGGAGGTGTTCCGGCCCACGGGCGCGGTGGAGCCGGCAGCCGCGCTGCTGCCTCCGCCGCTCGGCGGTGCCCAGCAGGACGCCGAGCTCGCGGAGGATGACCTAGACAGCTACAACCCCTCCGCGGCGGAGTACGACAGGTTCGACTGGATCCTCACTAAGGTACCTACTGCTGGCCTCCGACGGCCGCGTTTTTTGCGCTCGGAACCTTATTTTGGGCACTTTCTCGCAGAGGATCGCGGGCATGTCCAACGAGAGCTTCCTGATCTCCCCGCTGGGGCTGAAGCTGGCGCTGGCCATCCTGGCGGAGGCCGCGGCGGGCGCCACCCACGCGGAGATCTCCAACGTGCTCGGCTTGGACGTGGACAGCGGGCTAGTGAGGAGCAAGTTCTCTCAAATAGTCGACTCGCTGCAGGTTCACCTCTTGAATGTCTCCCAAAGCAATCATTCGTCTTTAAACGTAGGTGCCTAGTCGATTCTGCCGCGTTCTCGAGCAAACATCATGACAAAAGGAATACTATGCTTAAAAGGGACATATAACCAAATAGGCCTTTTCAATGTAAAATTCTGAGTAAATATATAAAATGTTACGATAAAAAGGCATGTGTACTCAAGTGTCACTAAATTATTAAACTAAATACATAGGTATAGTAAATATTAGAATTAATTTTTATCACAGTCCAGTGAATGGAATTAACTTCTTTCTGCTAAAAATGGCACAACGCGTTTCTATCACAAGTATCAATCTGAAAATGGGGACCTCAAAGCACCTCATGTTAAAGCTGTCTCAACATTAAATGAACACTAAAGTCCGTATAAGAAATGTCTTTTGCTTTCGAATGAAATCTACCGATCTACTGCTCGATTATTTGCCGGCAAGGCTTCCCAGCAACTCCTCCTGTCATTGAGCAAGTGCACCAAGCGGACCAAGCGGACCAAGCTTTGTGAGTATGGCAGACTTCCTTTCACTCGTCATAACCTCAGAACAAGCTTTTGTCTTGGAGCTGGTATCCCTCAAAGTAGTGTCGCCCAAATGCAAAAGCAAGACCAAGACCCCCTAAGTTTAGCAAGAGCAAGACTGACCGTGTAAGACTTGAGCAGGAACCAGACTAAGCCTGCGAGACTCGCGCGTCTTGCAGCTATTTATTTGCCAGTCACTTTTGGAATTTCTCATTCAATCTTTAGACATATTTTATAAATCTGGTTGGTCTTTACTATGGCTATGCTAATTCAACCTAAAAATGTTGCTATTCTGATAGCCTTTTCTAAGATGTGAAGTAAACTTGAATAAATATCAATAGTCTAATAGGCAATTGCAAGACTTGCGAGACTCTTGCTGCAAGACCAAGACCAATACCAGATGTATTGGCCCAAGACCAAGGCTAAGCTAAGTCTTGCACTTGGCCAATACTACCTCAAAGTATTTGTCAGGACCATGAAGGAGTTAAAAAAAACCAAATTTGAAATCTTCCACAATTTACATTCGAAAACTCGCGGGTTGAAATTCTTTATGGTAGGTATAACGGACAACCGAGCAGGTGGGTCTCCTATATGGTAAGAAAGCGCCTTTGCCCGTGGACAACCGCGCCAAAGACCGCGCAACGCGCGGTCTTTGTTGTGGCTTGTCGGCTTGTGTTGCCGGCTTTTTTACGCCACTATGTATTTTTAAGGGCCTCCGATATCCTCAATCACTCAGCGAAACACAGTAGAATCACCACACGCTGAATATTCTGTGAGCCAGTGGTATCACTTCGGACGAGCCGACCCAATTAGTGCGCGTCCGCATATGCTTCAGCATGGCTCTTCCACGGTGTGGCAGTATTAAGACTTATAGCCACAGAAGTATGTTTCATATCTCGTGTTTTTGAACATTGCCTGTGCTGGCAACCGCCAGCGCGACACGTCTGTTCACGTTATTGCTAGTGCTTGTATAAGAAGCTCGAGCTTTTTATATTGAACGTGCGTCACTTATGCCCATTCTATAAAAGAATAGCAATGATAGAAGATGAAATAAAAGCCAAATCTCATAATATGCCTTTCATTGTAATAAAACTGAAAAATTGATGCACACCCTTTGAGCGTCTGCTAACTCTGTTGCTTTTGTAGCTATAAATCCACAAAAATTCAGGTAGATAGGCCTTTTTCCTCATTTGGAATATGTAACTCATTTCGACAAAAGATGTTAGTTGTGAAGTGCCCTTTATCGGTAGCACGGCAGAGTGATAGTGCGATGGAAATCTAAAGCCATTAAGCCCAACGCAAACCTCGGCGACGGAGTCTCATACGCGCCGAGTGTGGTGCAGAAAGGCTTTGCGCGGGACCTCCGAAGCCTCGTTTGTTGGCACATTGTTACCGCTTCCTGTAAACTAGTTAAGCTGAGCCTCGGACGGCTGACGCAGTAACGCACGTCGACCACAGAGCAAGTCTCCGGACTACATCCTGCAGCTGGGCAGCCGCGTGTTCGTGGGCGCCGGGGTGCACCCCCCGCAGCAGTTCGCCGCGGTCGCCGACAGCTTCTACAAGACGCAGCTCGCGAGCCTGGACTTCAGTCGGCCGGCGGCGGCCGCCGACGCCATCAACCGCTGGGTGGCCGACACCACGCAGGGCCGCATAGCCCGCTTGCTCGAGGCAGGTGAGCGACGCGCCGCTCGCCCCGCTCTGCCCGCTGCCAACGCTTCGTTGACCGTCGCGCTTGCAGGTGACGTCCAGGACGTGGTCGCGCTCGTGCTGAACACGCTGTTCTTCAAGGGAACTTGGCGGCACCAGTTCAACCCCAACGCCACCCGCTTACAGGACTTCTACTTGCGACCGAACCGCACCGAACCCACGCCTTTCATGCACACCAAGAACAAGTTCTTCTTCGCTGATTCCGTCAAGTACAACGTGCTATCCTATCTCTCAAGTTGGACCAAACTGCATCTTGCGTGAAAATTTGAACGAAATCTGTTAAGCGATTTAGGGG